>CM075851.1:121558463-121838463 GCA_037975125.1 Latrodectus hesperus
ATGAAGATTCAATGGGAATAGTGAAATAATAAATATTAATGATCATTTAATATTTCACTATTTCCATTCAATCAATTGGGGAAATGACTCAATACAAACATGCATAAATATATCAATAACAGCTGATTTCTGACTATTATTATTATACACTTGATATGCAACGAAATATTTTTAGGATACTTCAAGAAAGTTTCAATAACTGTAAATAGATAATTTCAGATTTTCCGAAAACATAAGAATTGGAATTGTTACTCTCAATCCAAAACTGCGTTGGATAAGTTATCTATTGATGTATTATTTTATGTAGTATAGGCTTATGGTCATTATCGTTTGATTTGTGGTTATCAAGTTAGAGATGGGAATATATATATATATATATATATATATGTAAGTGAATGTTTTTTTATAAATCTAACTAAATTATTAGATAACTTGAAATATATATATAATTAATATAATACTGCATAAATATATGTATGTATATAATTATGAATACATACAACAATACATATAAGCGAAATCCTTCAGAAATACTAAGATTTTATTTAATTTATAGTATATTTTTAATTATTATTATTTTATAGTAAATGTACTTGCCTCTTTGAAATGTAAAAATATAATGGAACTCCAATTACCCAAACTTCGTCTATACGAATCCCTGATTATCCAGATCTCACTTTCAAAATTTCCAAAAAAAAAAAAAAAAAAAAAAAAAGACTGAAGAAGGGACGGAAAAAGAGAAAAAGAAAAAAAGCCCAGGAAAAGGAAATTTAACAGAAGGGAGTAGAGATAAGAATGAGAGAGAGAGAGAGAGAGAGAGAGACGCGTGTCACTTGAAGAATTCAAAAACATTCTTTTAAGAATTCTTGGATGTTAGTGCTGAACACATAAAAGAATAGATTGTGAGTCAGACCCTAGATTTCGAATTGCAGATGGTAAACTTATTTAAAGGGTTGATTAAGCAGGTAACCTCCCTGACCAAGTTGTGAAGCAGACACGAGACCATCAGCTAGGGAAGCATTTGCCTGCTTTGAAGAGCGTCTCAGCCCGAGTATAATTACATGCAAATTCTCTCTGCCAAGCTGATGCGGAACTCGGCTGCCCGAAAACGTATGATGTCAGTGAAGCAGTTTACTCTGACCGAGATGTTCAGATAGCAATGACTTTTATTTACAGCACTGTACACACATACTTTATTATATATATATATATATATATATATATATATATATATATATATATATAAGATACCTTATAAGTTAATAATTCATAACATATTCATAACATATTAAGTGTTGCCTTTCCTTTTAATTAGTTAAAAATTCTTTTTTTTTAAATGTAGTTTTTTCTCCCATTTTCAACGTATATATTAATAATTTAAATAGACCATTTATTCGAAAAAATAGAATTAACCTTTTTGATAACTCAATTAGGATCCGATCCCAACTGAGTTTTACTTTATTCATCAAAGATTGATAGCTTCTAGAATCGTAAATTTTTCACTCATCGAAATATCTTGAGTTCTATAGAAGCATTATATAGTTAACAAAATAGTTTAAAAAATGCGTTTGAATATGAGCTTTATTACTTTCATGAAGGAGAGAGTTTCACTCTTATTTTATTTGAATATTTCTCGAAAGAACTGAGGAAAGAGATTTAGTTTAGAATTACAAAAAGGTAATAATTTCATGAAACATTCAAGCATATGTTATCTCAAGAATCATTTTCAAGTGTCCTTGTAAGATCAAAATAAAAGACAAAGGAAGCTTAATGGAATTTTCCTACTTTTAAATAAATGTAATCACGTTTAATTACCAACCATTAAAATATTCTATAACGATAGACATTTTCATCGAAGACATTCAGTTATACTTAAAATAGGGAAGTCTAAAATCTAAAGATATCTGCTTTTATTTAAATTTGACATACATAGTTTGTCTAACAGATATAAGCATAAACACACACATGTGTGTTATTTACTAACAGCTTGGAAAATAAGTAAATATTAATACCTATTAAATTTAACGTTGTATGAATTGTATTAATGTTTCATAACCACATAGCAACGAAAAGCCACTGTTAATTTCAATGCATATTGCATCTACAATATTAAGCTGCGGATCCAGTTAACTTAGAAAACATTATTTTTTGACCTTGATACGACAGCTGATTTTTCCATCCATCTAAATTGTGTTTTCTCGTCAAATCATTTTTTATTTCAAGGCTATCGATTAACCTTCATGTTGTGTTACTCTAAATAAGGGATTTTTCAAGTGATTCTTCTTTCCTATGATAAACGAGAAAAAGTAATGGCTAATTTATATAAAGCTGTTGTCATGATATAGCCGATACAGCAAATAGGGTAATCTAAATGATATATTTTATTTTAACAAATACTGAAATAAAAATAAATCAACATTATATCAACTTTAATATTTTTTTATTATTTGTAAACATGTCAGAATATAATACAAAATCTTTCAGTATAAATAAGTTTTTGAAACAATTTTACTTACATTATATTAATTTTGAAATATAATGCGAGTTTTAAAAATAGCTATGAAATTTTTATTAAATATAGTCTTATTACACCCCTTACTTACAATATAAACCAAATACACCCCAAAGTCACACTAAATATGTCAAGCCAAAAATGTATATCAAGTCAAAAAGAAGGAAATAAATGTCAAGCTAAAATATAAGCCAAAATATAATATTAAATCCAAAGTTGCTAAAATACACTATTAAAAATTTATAGTAGTCAAAATCAAATATAATTCCAAACCTGCAAAAACTGTATATAAATGTAAATAGAGGAAACCGAATACATAAATAAATAAATTTAAAGTCTAATTGTAAGCCAAATACATAAATGTAAGGACTAAGTGTAAACATTATTGGTAATTCAAGCTTCTTATTCCTTAATAACAGTTTAATATATTCCTTATATTACTATATATCCTAAAAATTCCATAAAAATCCATATAAACTTCGGTATATTACATGTGGATGTAACACATATGCAGATAAGTTTGGAAATTATTTAAATATTATTTTAAATAATATTACTGATTCTCAAAACATATGGATAATAAAAAATAATAAACCAATAATTGAATTTTTTCTTCTGATAAAGTTAATGATGTTTTCTCCAATAACTTCAAAGATCTATTCACCAGCATTCCACTCAACAAACATTTTGATGTTAATATGTTTTATTTTTATGATTTTGGTTCAGTTATTTAAATATTAATTCAATTTTTTGGAAAGATCTGTGTACATTTTACATTTACAATAATTATATTTTTTATGGAGAAAGACTATATGTTTACAAGTCGATGGTATCCCTCAATGTTCAAAATTCTCAAGCTTATTAGCAAATATATTTTTACATTATTATGAAAAATATTTTATTATTCAGATGCCTTTTGCATGTAGATTGTTTTGCATATTGATGACTTCATAATTTTCAATTTTTTAGAATTTGACCAAATTTACAAAACCCTCTGCCCTGAAGAATTAAAATTAATTAAAACAAATAGAGATAATATTTATTTTAATTACAGTAAAAGATAACTGTGTATACACTGACATTTATGATAAAACCAATGATTTTAATTTCAAAGTAAATAAGTTAATTATTTGGAACTCAAATATTTCAATTAAAACTTATAAAAATGTTATTTTCAATCAACTAAATAGAATTTATGATATATGTAATAATTTTAATAGTATCAATAAGCAAATAAAAAGACTGGAAAATGTATTAACTAATAATAATATTCCAATTAACTTTGTTAAACTCTAGTTGGCTAGTAGAGCATTACTTATAACAGTGAAGTAGTTATTAACTACAGAAGGGTCACCCAAGCGGAGGTCTTATAAGAAGTTTGAATTGCCAATAATGTTTACAGTTAAATTTTATGTAATTATGTGTTTGATCTTTACATATTTGGTTTACACTTAGTCATTAAATTTATGTATTTGGTTTCCTCCATTTATATTTATTTGCAATTTTTTCAAATTTGGAATTGGATTTGTGTGTGATTTTTACTACTAAAAATTTAATATTGTATTTTAGTAACTTTGGATTTAATATTATATTTTGGTTTATATTTTAGCTTGAGAGACATTTATTTCCTCTATTTTGACTTGATATTATATATTTTTGCTTGACGTTTTTAGTATGGTTATGGCGTGTATTGGCTTCTCTCTCTCTCTCTCTCTCATATTAAGACTTCAGTCTGGAGCAAATGCAAAAAAGCCATACTTTGTTAATATCATCAACACTCCCTTATGTACCATGTTGGCACTTCATTTCATTTTCCTTTTAATATATATGTGTGTGTGTGTTGTGTGCTGTATCGTGTGTTATGTATGTTGTGTGTGTGTGTGTGTGTGTGTGTGTGTGTGTGTGTGTGTGTGTGTGTGTGTGTGTGTGTGTGTGTGTGTGTGTGTGTGTGTGTGTGTGTGTGTGTGTGTGTACATTACAATTTATTTGTATACATACAGAGGTTGTATGTGTGTATATTCACAATATAATATCTTTACAAACTATAAAAATACTTAATTTTAAATCACCATTCATCTAAGAAATTTCATTTTAGAAATTTCTTATAAATAATGTAATGAAATCGTGAAAAATTAAATTGTCCAGAAACATAAAATTTTGGATCATGTATTAAAATATCATTTATTTATACTTTTAACATAATTAGCTTTTAAAGCATAGGAAAAGTATAGTTTATAATAAACATTCATAACATTTATAAAATACTCATTTTAAATAAATGGAAAACTCAAAATTGTCTTACTCGTTCTATGGATCTTTGAGTCTAAGTTTCATCTTCATCTAAGTTTAGCATCTAAGTTTCAACTTCATCGATATCATGTTCACTTTTATCTGTTACGAGATTTTGTAGAGAAATTTGAGGAAGGAAATGGTGTTTATATTCAAATACAACACATCAAAGTCATAAATGAACCTTAAGAGTTAGATTTTGCTATTAGCGCAATTCTCTGTGTAAGTATTCCTTACTATCCAAATGTTTGGAGGACGCAGTAAATACAATAATGTTGAATAAATAGCAAATATTTTGCTCTATTGTATATTTAAGTACTATAGACACTTAAATATGGAATAAATTAGATTCCTGAGGTATAATAGAAGTTTCTGAGTTAAATATACAATAGATTAGGTTCCTGTGATTCTGAAAATACATATAAATTCCCGACTTTTTTTTCATAAACCAGTATATCTTTACGTCAGTATAGGCCAAATTACTGTAAGATTGCAGTGAACATTTTCTGTAATATTCAGTTCCATTGCATTATTTTTGGAAAATACAAAAACGTGCAGAAAAATTCACTCTTTTTATAGATATACTTTTTTTTTGAAGCGTGTATTTTATAGGTTATGAACGTTAAGTAAGGAAAAATTTTATTTCTTTTAAAAAATTCGAGAAACTATTAATAAACTTTAATATATTTTTTTCAATCTTAATAGCAGCAGTTAAAAAGTAGAAAAAAAAATGTTTCTTAATTTAAGAATTTTTTTTTCTGGAATGGTTTCATGGAGCATTTCTTCCAAGATTTGTTTTTAAAAAAGGATGTAAATATTATTTGCCATTATCAAAATAAAGTGTTGTTGGTGAAAGAAAATGGAAGACAGAAAAACTTATTTTTGGTGTTTTGTAAAGAGAATAATTTTACGGATGGGTTCATTTAGATCTATATTTATTTCCAACTCGGAGATTAGTAAGTAACAAATTACCTTGAATTCTAAGCTGTTTAAGAAATGCTTTCAAAAACAAAAATTAATGCCAAGGATCCTGGAGTTGAAGACAGTATATTTATATCTATGAGTGGGAAATAATGAAAATGACTTTTCTACTTTTTCACTTTTAAATAAAGTTTAGAAAAATTGTGTTTATTTTAGGAAGTTTAATTGACTTTATAAAAAAGCCAAGTAAAAATAAGAATATTTAATAGTTCAAAATTAAGAGCAAAGTTCAATTTCAAAATTAAGTTTTCTATATTCTAAGATAAGAAAATGTTGAAAATCCATAGTTAAATTTATTCTTTCTAGATTGAGAATCCATTTCAAAAATATAAGCAAACATCGAAATAAGTACCTTGGTCCATGAATTACCAGAATCTATTGTTGAAATTCTTACCTTAGTAAACTTTTTTTAGATTACAATACTAACTAGACTTCTATTTAGTTATATGATTAGTGAATTATATCAATAATTGTAATCATTAATTAAATGCATATTAATTAATAATATTACTTAAATTTAATATTAAATATGTATTATAAAATTACATAAGAGTTTGGCAGAAAAACTTAAAATACATGAAAAACTGAAACGACCAAAATCATGTTATTAAAAATTGTTTATAAATTAATGTTTTAATTATAAGAGATTTATTTTCAACACAATTTTTGAAGATTTTAACAGGTAATCTTGTCTATTTCGAGGTTTTTTTATTTTACTATTTTTTAAGATTCGCAAAATTGTTTGCTTGAAGCAGTCAGTTTAGTAATTCACTGGTTTAATTCAACTTGCAAATCTGTTAGCAACCATTTTGAATGCAGATTTTTAAACTTTTTTGATAATACAAGTTAAAAAAAAATTCTGCATTATATTCACATTTAAAAATTAAAATTTTATTATTTTGATTTAATGCTACAACATGCAGATATAACTTCTTAAAAAGTATGTTAATTTTTTTTTATATTCACACAATTAGTCTCAGCAATAAGAAAAATGAAACATACATTAAATTTTAATCACATATAAATGAAAAATAATATATTTTATCAATAATTGCCTATTTTTTTACACTAGAGTACGGGACGCATATGGAAAATACTAAAACATTGTTTATATTTTTCCCATACCGTTTATAATTTATATATATATACATATATATATATATATATATATATATATATATATATATATATATATACATATATATATATATATATATATATATATATATATATATATATATATATATATATATATATATATATATATATATATATATATATATATATATATATATATATATATATATATATATATATATATATATATATATATATATATATATATATATATATATATATACATATATATATATATATATATATATATATATATATATATATATATATATATATATATATATATATATATATATATATATATTCTTTTACTTATGTAATATTTTATTGAGCAGAATTAATAAACGCAAATAAATCTGAAGAAGTACATTCATCGTTTAATTAATGAATATTTAAAACAATTTAATACAATTAGAATTAAAATCCAAATTCGATTTTCTTTAAAAACAGTAAGTGATGGAAAGATGTTTTTTTTTTTAAATATTATATCTATTTAATAATTAAAATGTTCTTATTATCAGTAGTATTACCATGCGTCCGTCATCAATTTTTTTTTTTTTTGAATTCATTTCTCTCTACGAGGAAGTGAGACATTTAATCCAAAATAAACCCAACATGGTTGGCGGATGATGTAGTTGTAACAGCCTTCAAACGAGGAAACGCAGAAAGTGCCATCGATCAATGAAAAAAAAAACATGCAAACAGGTGATAGATTTCATTATGCTTCTCCAATAGGATATGTATGAGTAATATATTGACTTAAATCCCTCTCTATCTTAATATATATAATGACAAATTACACTTCATAAATACTTAAAGATTATTAATAATAAGTAAGCATTACGCGATTATATATATTTCATTCTTCTTGCGAACGTCCTCTGTTTAAACACTCATTTTTTTTAAAAAAAATATTATGTTATGAATTTTTTTTAAATAATTAATTGCATATGTGTAAAGTAATTCATAAATTTCGTCGGACTCAAATTGAGACTTCGTTGATGAATCTGTCTCGAATCTTTTATGTTCAATAATCCTAAAAGAAAAGATTAAAGCCATTTTTTACTGAATTTTGTAATTAGTGTAAGTAGTATTAATATATGATTCACCATTGATCACCATCTATTGCTTATTCTAGCACACACCCAGAGAAGTATCCGGTAATATTTAACAACGATTAGATGACGATGTTAATATAATGAGTCCCATATATGTCCATACTACGATTACGACGAAATTTTAATAGATTCCTTTATAGTCCATACGAAATTTTATAGATTCCTGTAAGTTTAAAGTGCGTAATCCTTACAACAAGAGAAATGCTATCCACAAAGCTGTAATGATTGATTGCTGAGTAACGAATTATAACAAATAGTAATACTGGTAATTTATTTTTTTACTTTATGATCTAGGTGTGCAGCTTCAGTCTGTTCTTGGTTTATTTTTGTTTGCGGCATTAAAAATTATTATATATCGGTATCTTCGCTATTTCTTCGTTTTCGGTTTCTGGAAGATTGCTATAAAACTTTTGGCTTGTCTAAAAGAAGAAACTGGAAATGTTAGTGACCCAGGAGTCACGCAGGATAGCTTCATTTCGGAAGTACCACGGTGCCTTAGAAATTATCCTTAGAGTTTTTGTTTTAATTGTTTGAAGAAGATGATTGTCCTAGATGCATATGAAGCCCCACACATAGAGGGTACAAGAGCCGAGCTGCAGAGACAAGTGAGACAACAACATAAACACCAGGTCATATAATCACTTCTTTTATGTAATTTTAGTTTTATTTTATAAAATTAATATTTTTTTGCTTTCATTTCTTTTCTCTCTCTCTCTCTACTTCTCACATATAAGTCAAGAATAAATTAATCATTACTAATAATTTTTTTCTATTTCAGATTTATTAATAATTTTTCCCTGGTTTTTCAGATGCACCTATTCTACATGAGATTGAATTTTTGATTTGGATCTCCATAAAAAATACCGTCTCTTTATGCCTGTCAACAGGGATTATTGTTTACAAAGAGATATAATATTTATCAAAGTATTAAAGGCTTGGGTTCAGGAGTCCTAGAAAGAACAGCTGAATCAACCGAGAATGGAAATCATCAAAGTTGTTAACGCAGACTTAGAATTCTTGAACCATGAAATGCACGGTTTCTCAGAAAGGATTCAATTCGACAACGGATCTCAGTCGCAACTTTCTGGACAAGATGTCTCTGCAGATCATTTTTATGAAATTTCCATCGTGTAGATTTATTGATGAAAAAATATATTAATGGATTAACGTGTTAATGTACTATTCTTAGTTAGTTATTATATTTCTTTTTCAAATTACATTTATTTTGCCATCGAAAATTTAAAAAAAAAATCATTTATAAAGTTCCAAAAGTATGTTAAACTAAAAAAATTTTTTAAACATCTTGAATTTTAGCATTTTCCTCTAACAGAACAAATTAAATATTATTTTATTTTTTGAAATTTTAAGTCAGAGAAAGTAAAAATTAAAAGTAGCTAGTTAAATGAAAATGAAAGTTATAAGATGGATAAATTTTTTAAAGAAAACTTTTGAAAAATTGATAATTTAAAGATATTTTTCAAAATTGTTCCACATAATTAAATTCTTAACCAGCATTTAGGTTGTGAAATTTAAATATATTTTAAATTAAATCATTTAAAACTAATTGAGGTTCTGCTATGGTAATCACAAAATTTGATATTCTTCGACCCTTATTGGCAATTGAAAATTATATAAATGTATGATGATTCATAATTACACATCGTTTTATGAAATTATGAACAATTTAAAATAGTTTTGGAAAAACAAGTTGCTTTCCTTTCTAAGATTATATTTATTTATCAGCTTTTATCACTTCTGATAAAAAGTCAACGAAAACATTTTCACAATGACTGCACTCATTTGCGATAGTTGAAACATGCGCCATACTTTCTAGAGATTTAGAGCAACTTTAGAATGTTTCACAAAAAGAAGAAAAGTAATTATTTACATATAATTTGAGAACAATGATACTAAAAAAATATTTAAAACTGAAATAAAACCTTAAAGTTTGAAATGTCAGACGTGCATAACAGAACCAGTTTAAGCCAGTTTAAATCAGCTCATTCAACAAATCGAGAGCAATCTAACCAAATACTTTCCCGAGGAAATATGATAAGCGAAATCTCGCATGATTATTTATTATGTATTTCCATTTTTTAATTTTTTAAGATGCATCTACTCGAATTTCCGTTTGAAATTTCATTTGATAAATAAATATATCACTAAATAATTATAACGATGAATCATTAAGAAAATTTTTTCAATGAAATATTATTGGCAAATACTATTTTTAGCAACATCTATTGGCCCGAATGATTTTCCTAATCAGCCAATATCAGGAATACTTTATGGTTATTGTGCCATAAATAAAGCGTTTGCTGTACGTGTTAATGAAATAACTATGATTGAAATTTGCAAATGAAAAAATTGCTTCTATAAATTTAATCAATATTTATTAACAGAGATATGCATTAAAACGTATTCTAAGAGATTTTAAGCTTTAGCTTAAAACACTTTGATGTTTCTATGATATCAAACAATGTATCATGTTCTTCAATTTTTTATTCTCATCTATGTTTCTTCCCCTAATCGAGATTGCTTAAGAACATCTGCCTATATTTGAGCCAATAATATACTATCGTTTGAAAATACATAATTAATTATTTGATGTCACACATATTTTAAATTATATTCTATTTTGTCATACTAACCTGAAATCTGATCCCATTTAGTCTGACATTCATCAATAGTTTTTATGAAAAATTTACTAAAGGACGAATATTTCCATGTGAAAACAATTTCTCTTCACAAAAAAAAAAAAAAAAAAAAAAAAAAAACTTAGTAAGTTTAATTCTGGTACACCATAGTAATGCAGATTCTAATAAGAAAATGATATTAGTTCTGAAAAAGTAAGCAATAATTATTTTTAACGAATTTCACCGTAAATGTTTGGCAGTAGAAGTCTGAAAAATATGTGTCAAATAAAAATAATTAAGAATAAATATTTAAATATCAGATAAGAATAGAAACACTAGAATTACTGTTACATAAAAGAATTGAGATAAGGAACAAAAAAATTGCAAGAAAGTATAATAGTTAAACATATTAGCTTAAAGGAAACATTTAAAGTAAGCAAAATGTTACTAGTTCTAAATGAAAAATGAAACGACAAATTTGGTTAAGTAAATATTTGATAAGTTGCTTATTGGGGCAGAAAACCTCCAGGGCAAAACAAATTTGACTGGCAAGAATGCATTCAAAATCTATGAAGTTCAACAAAATTTTAGCTTGCACAAACACAAAAAAGAAGAAAATTCTTGAAACAAACTTTTGCTTTTTTCAAAGTCAGGAAAAAACACTTTAAATACTACTATTAGTATCATCTAAATGCGTAGCAAAACTGTTAAAAAAATCAAAATAGTTAATAATGCGTACAAATTTAACTTTTAAGAATATTTTTATATTCAGAGAATTTAATGTAATTAGCTATAGTATTCAGGCTATATATGGTTTCAAAGGGTAAATAATCTTTATCGATAATATTTCTAATTTGACTGTTTTACTATGCAGAATATAATAGAAAAAAGGCGCTTTATTTTCGAAAAACATATCTTTTATAGTTTTTAAGAACATTTTAATAAGAAAGTAACAGAACAAAAAAAGCCGCGATACAGTAAACAATATAAGATTTACAATACTGAATTAAATATGACAATTAATACTATAAAATATAATAATATACAATACGTTTAAAGTGTTAAGAAACTTTTATTCAAAATAGGAAAATAAAGTTTAAAAAAACCGAAAATTCAATAAATAGCACAGAGATTATTTTAATTGAATTAAATTTTATAATGAACAACATAGTAACAACAATATTTATTGCTTTAAAAACATTTTGAAAAAATTTCAAATGTAAAACAGAAATTTAGTAAGTAATACAAAATTAGCATAATATCTAAATAAAATATAATATCTAATACTATAGTAATGAGCAATATATCAATAACTTTTTAAAAAACACTTCAGTAAAAAAATAAAGAATTCAATGAACAATATAAGTACTATCTCAGTCGAATTAAAAATAAATTAATTTTATAATAATGAGCAATAGGATATTTAAGAAAGTAAAAACTCAATCCTTTATTAACTTTCAACCAAATATGTACATAATGAAGAAAAATTGAAAATAAACCAATAAAATTTATCTTGTGATGGTTATAAGAAATAAAATTTTTTAAAATAATCTATATTCTTACTCAAATAAATTGAAACGTTTGTTGTTGTTGTCGTGTGCCAGCTAGGCTGGCAATATGGGAGAGCTGCTCCACTTTTTCAACTGAACCATATTTTGGTGTGGAGTCCGACTTCCTCAGTACACACATGCCATAAGTACTCGATTATAGGGTAGGCAACCATTCACACAAGGAAAGGACAAAGACAGGATATATAGAGAGAGAAAGTACATCCGTGCCCGAACCGGGATTCGAACCCAGAACTTCCTTATCCGTAGTCAGACACGCTGAACACTAGACAAGTTGGTCGGCAATTGAAACGTTTAAATGGTACATTAAACATTATAATTGAATATGCTATTACAATTCGAAAACAAATTCTGGTGGGGAATGTAAAATATTCAATTCGTGTTCTTTTACAGTACTTTTCTTTTGTAACCTTTTCTCGTTAAACTTTAAAATTATTCCAGGAAGTGGGCTGGACTCTAAGCCACCCATATTATCCATAAATTCTGAATACAAAGTTTTGATAATAGCTTCTTTTTTAGCATCGCAGTACAAATCGCCACCTTCCGATATTTTCATGAGAGTTGTCATGAACTGCTTAGTAATTTCCACACTTTCTTCGAAAGAATCAGACATTTCCTGGTCTACTTTCTGGATTATGTCATCAACTAGTTTTTCATCTTCTTCCAAGAATTTATAAAGCTTCAATTTTTTTTTAATGTTCTGTGAATCATTTTCTTTCTGATATAATTCAAAAGGATCACTATTCTTTTTGTCAAATTCATCTATTTCTAAGCAATAGCCCATCGATAAGTAAATAAATAGTAAATGAATTACAGTAAGATCCATAATATTTTTAAATTGACTACCTGTTGAATGTAATCCTTCGTTTGTATAACATTTTATTCCTTCTTCATTGTCTGACCAACCCAGTGTCTCTCACAGTAAAAATGAATATGTAGTTAGTTTTCGCATGCATATGGGCAAAGAAAGTACATCGTGTCTTATGTTTACTTCAGTTGGTTGATGTATCCATAATTCATGAGCTTTCAGCGTTAAGTCACCTGTTTATGTTTACGCTCCAGACTTTGGAATCTGACATATAAGAAATAATTTTTCCAAAAAAAAGTTGACACAACTGGTATATTTCGACAGAAATAGCTCTTGTATTTATGAAGATATCAACAATTATGCCCTCTAGTAAGATTTCAAACAATTTCACTGCCAATTAGTAAACGGATATTAAATGCAGATACATTGGGTTATTATAAATAAACAGTTAAAAAAATCAACGAGTGTTATGTTGGTTTAGATTAAAATCATCTGGCAAATACATCAATATTAATTATATTGGTTAAACTATGTTTTCTCGAGCATCACTAAAATTGTCTTCGGATGTATTTATAGAATTCGCCCCAAGATGTTAACAATAATTGATAGTAAAATGTGATTTAAATACACAGAATGCAAATACAATTAAGAAAATATTTTTTTCATAATTTACATAGTAAAAAGAATAGATTTAGTATTGTTCGTTTTCACCTTGGTTCTTGTTCCAAAGATGTGTTGCTGTAACAAAAATTTACTTTGATTTATTACCAAATATACTTAGTCTTTAAAATCCATAAAAAATTATTTAAGAAAACCGGAAACTAATTTTTTCTTACTAATTATAATTTGCTCAATAATTATTAAAGTTTATAAAGTGAAAGTATTAAACTCTAGAATGAGAATTTATATTCACCTTTTTTATTTTTGAGCAGTGATTAATAGCTTACAAAATAAAACCCAGTTAAAATTAGCTATGAGTGTCTATGTCAATCGAACAATACCGGAAATAAATATGGACTTTTTAAAACAATTTTTATGAATTTCTTTCAGTACAAAATAATCATGTTTCACATAAACAGATTATGCTTATTATGAAATTATCATTGGCTTAGTTTATTGTTAACAGTAATTTACGACTTACAAAAGTTGAGGAAACATTATTGTAAAATTAGGCATATTTTTTTATGCCAAATAATTTTAAACATCTATATCTAATTTTAAGTTTAATCTGAGGATAAGATTAACAATATCTAACTGTATTTTATTTATGAAATGTAAATTTTTAAGGCATTTTAAATTTTACAATCTTTTAAAAATCTATGTTTAAAATGAATTTTCTCAAAAACCCTTACCCAAATTAAATTTGTGGAAGTTTCTACGAAAGTTCATCAGCAGGATAATTTGAGAAAGCGATATTTTTATCCAAGACCAGTTATCATGATTATTTCGAATTTCTGATGATTTATTGTAAAATATTTTAGTCTAATATTTTACTTTATATATAGAACTCAACACTTTTTTTTTTAAGATGTAAAATATAAAAAGATGTATTATTAATTTTATCGCTTTATGAATGTTAAATGAAGCATTCATCTCTAAATTTTGAATTTTCTACATTATTTGTAATGAAAATGATGATATTAAAAAATTCTAATAATGTAATACTTCATTAGATAAAACCTCTCTTAGTTCATCTTAGATGTGTCTATTCTATTGCCACTAATTGGTGAACACATTAAGGATGTTCTTAATAATGGAAAACGATCCTTATTTATATCATATTATAAAATAATTTTAAGCTGAAAATTAGTTATTATGAATTAACAGTACTTTATTTTTCGAATAAAATTTGTCATGAAAAAAACGATTTAAAATTTTTTTTTAAATTTAATTCCACATCAAAAATACATTCGAAGTTAAAATTTCATTAATCAGATGAAAACGTCTTTTCTGCTGATACCATAATATTTATATTATTTCAAAAGAAAATTTAATAGTGAAGATGATGCATAAAATTCTACATAAAATTAACATAAATAAAATTTTTAAATATTTAATATTAAGAATTTGATACAAATATTATATAGAATATTTATTAAATATTTAATGCAAATTTTACTTATTACAAATAATACTAATATTTATATGAATGTATTTTATTAATTTTTTTACTTTTGAATGTAATATTTTTTTCGTAATTGTTGGACAATATAATATGTATTATATTTGATAAGGTGTTGTATAAATAAATTAATTTTTAGCTTCATCTGATTATGTAAGTAATAATATCCAGATAATCAAAATGAATTTTAAATGTATTTTGAGATCATTTTCTTTTCAATTTTATTTCAACATTTTAATGAATATTTGTCATGACAAAAGTCATTTCAACATTTTATAAGTAGAAAAATAGTCTTATATTCTGAAGGGAATTTTAAAACGTCGTGTAAAATAAATTATTCATTAGCCATTAAATAGACAAATTCAGCCGGAATAAATCGCCATTTCTATTCTTGGTGCAAACAAGATAGTAGCAAGTATTCGAAGAGAAGAGAAATCAATAATATTCTAATTTCAGTTAATTTTATTTGTACATCTGTGTAATATTTCTTAAGTTAACATTTTAAAAATTTTATATTCTATAAATTCATTCCATTACTCTAAATTTTGTTTAAAAAAAATTCTATAATAAGGAGAGTAAAAAAATATGTCTGCTTTTATAAAATATGTTTTTTTTCTAATTTCCCCTGATGCTTCATTTAAATGAGGCAGGTTTCCCGACCAACTCAAGCTAGTAGCGTCGCAGACAGTTTATCGAACCTTTAATCGATAACTGGGTTCGAGGATTCATTGGCCAAAGCCCTTTTGCCGCATATCTAGCAGTCTCCGGGTGTCTCCCTCCATAAAGCTCACGATATTGATCAAGACGCCCCTGAAATTGACACTCCTTTTTCATTTTCAAGGGTAAACTTCATTGTCTGAGATAAATGAAACGCAAATTGTTCTGTGTGAAATTCTAGACGCTAAAAGTTGATATTTCTGCAAACGAGAAAGTAGTCGTTTTATTTTTGACTAGAGTAAGAGAAATATCTTTATAAATTCTAATTAAAAATAATAAATTAAACTACACTATTTGCAATTTGAAAATCGCTCCATTAAAAATAACAAAGTAAATTTTGGTATTCAAATAATATCCAATTTAAAGTTTTGAGAAAAATTCCTTGTATAAAAATTTTAAATTATTGCATAAGACGGGTAAATGTAAAGCAAACTACACTAAACATTTCTATATTGTTTCCTGCTTCTTTTGAAAAAAAGATAATGGAACTAATTCATGAATATAATTATTTGAGTTAAAATTGAAAATACATCCTCAATGTTGACATAAACTTATATTTTTCATATTTTAGGAAACATTTTAGAGACATATATATAAAAACATATTATTATATACCTTTATTCAATTATTCAGTTATAAGCTATTGTTTATTTTTGTTCAGTAGTTGCTCATATATCGTTGTATTGAATAGTTTATAGATTTTTTTTAGCACATCATTGGAGTTGTGCCTAAAAAGTCTCCTTAATTCTAACTTGCGTTCTTAATTTTAACATTATGGTTAAATAATGTATGCAACTTTTGGCTATGTTTCAATAAGCCACAAAAAGTTTTTTTTAAATTCATTTCCAATGGCAGGTCAAATACAAGGAATAACACAAATAAGACACATGAAAAATCACAAAATAGACATGAGACGAAGACAGGACAGGTGAATGCAGTACATTAAAGTAAACAGGATGACCGAAGTCATTGTCCCATAAGGATTGTCAATAAAGTGATGAACCCAATATTTTAGGTGCAGAGTAGACCTACCTCCTCGTGGTGCACCCTGGAAACGTTTTTCATTATGCAAAGTGGTCTACAGCTTCCGGGATGTTGTCTCGTCGCCAACGCTATCGTCAAAATTCAACCACAAAAAGGTACCAGTTATAAAACAGACACGATGACAAGGGAGTTCCTCTTCAGAATTACTGTTAATGTAACTGTAGAATTAATCAGAATTATTGTTATAATAGTTGTTGTTGTTGGCTGATCCTCTTTAAAGAGATCTGACATTTGTCAGATCAACTCCATTAAATTGTTGACAGTTAGAAAGTTAGTTACTAGCAGGGGATGTTATAATAGTAAATAACTCTATATTTTTGTTGCTGCCTAGAAATTAAATTTCAGATCGCCTAAAAAAAAGCATATAGTAAATTCTTTTTATTTATTTACTTAAAAAAGTTCTCATTCATTATTTATTATGAAAGGGTTCGCATCAACTGTAAATTCAAGGCCAGCAACTTTTATTTTTATAAAAGAAAGTTTTGCCAGTTACTATAAAATTCTTAATGAAAATAAGTATTCAGCTATATAAATAGATAACAGCTTCTTTTATTCCAAATCAATTGTAAGTTTTCATAGATAAAAGTATATTAGTTTTAAAATTATAAAGACGATATATTTAAAAGTATAAAAATTTCAAAACATCTAAAGGTCTGTTGTTCATTAGTTTCACTTGTTAATATGATTTATTTAATTATCACTGTCTCTTAGTTTTTATTATTTGAATATAAAATTGGATAATAATGCAAAAATTCAGTAAACATTGAAATACTTTCCTTGGAAAAAAGATATTTATGTGCGAAATTTTAACATATCCGTTAGAAGTTTAGTCTAACTGTTAAAATACTAAACAGATATGTTAACTAACGGATGTAACGACTGACTATAGTCATTATATCCGTTAGATAACATATCCGTTTAATATTTATTAATTATTATACTTAAAAGAAACGTGTGTAATGCTAAAACCTTATACTATGCTTTAAAGCCTATGTATGGTTGCATAAGTTCTTGAGTCAAAATTCTGTGTTCGTACTTGGATCTTAAAAAGTACATGAAATATATCAGATTTATCAAATTAAAAAAAAAGCAACATGATACGTAATTATGAAATTTTGCTTTCCCCTTTTTTTATCTAAGGTTTTTCTTTGCACTTAAATTTTCAGTTACACAACTGAGAAGCTCTTCTAGATGTTGACAACATATTCTTGTGCAAAGAAATAAATACGCCAGCTTTACTTCTCTCTCTCTCTCTCTCTCTCTGTGAATATAATTTCATCTTGGAATTAGACCCTTCAAAAGTCTAAAAAAAAATTTAAAAAAAAACTTTGACTATGAAATGATATCTATTGATACAGAGAAATAGAAGTAACATGTATTAGAATATTTTTAAGAGTATAGTGAAAGTAATTATATATATATATATATATATATATATATATATATATATATATATATATATATATATATATATATATATATATATATGAAGGTAATTATTACACATGTTTGCATTTTACTATCAAATGTCACACCTAATCCCTTGACAGCAAAGCTTAAGGTTTGTTGGTTTATCTTAAAAACGATACGTGAAATATTGGAAATCAATTAATTATAAAGATGAGCAGCAGTATTGATTTAGCATAAAATCTGAAATTTTATACATGAAAACGATAAAACATAAATGTTGCTTTCAAATCTTTTATGCCACTAAGCAATTAGTTACAATTAATTGACACTAGATTAAAGTGACATTATTGAATTATATAGATTTGCATGATATACTTGCAGTTTGAAAATAAAAGATTTGGACTCAAATTTCTCTAGAAGCTATGTTTGTAATCGTATTCACTATTTTAACCGATTAGAGTAATTTGTTTGATGGATTGAAAGCAGAAAATAATTATAAAGAAAGCAATTGGCAACTGTGAATTTTTACAGATTGAAGAATTGTAATTATATGGTTCATCACCTTCTTCTTTTAATTTAAAGTCATTAATATCTGTGTTTTAATGGCTCTTTTCAACTACAAAGGTTTTTTGGACCAAAAAAATGCAATTTACCAGTCTTTGAATATATGTGAATAAAATAGGACAATAATAATTTATCGTGGTAGACGCATTTAATATAAAATTATACGAGGGTCACTCTGAAATTTTTGAGATACAACTAGACTTTTAAAGTTATACTTACAAAATTTTAGGTGTGTTCAAAGTAGTCTCCTCCAGTATCAATGCACTTTTGTAGACGAATTTTCCACAGATTAAATGCCTCAAGCCATTCATTTCTTCGAATAGATGAAAAAAATGCATTTATAGCCACATCAATTTCTTCTTCTGAATGAAAACGACGTCCACGTAAGTTCATTTTTAGATTAAAGAATAACCAAAAGTCGCACATAGCTAGATCAGGTGAATACGGCGGATGTTCGATCACTTTGATTTGTTTTTGTTTAAGAAACTCAACTGTTAATCCGGCAGTATGTGAAGATGCATTGTCATGGTGAAGCATTAGTCCCCTAACATTCAGTTCTTGTAGAATTTCTGGAAGACATTTAGTGGTATACCAGTTTGCTGTTGCTGTCTTCTGTCCTTCCAGCTTGATGGCTTTGACCAATCCCGTACTTCTGAAGAAAACGGCATACATCACTTTTTCAGTGCACGTTGTTTTTTCACCATTGTCGGCGTGGGATCATCTTCAAAGACCCATACTTTGCTTTCTTGACGTGTTGGAACGTCAAAAAACGGTATGTACGTTTCATCACTTGTTACAATTTTAGAAATGATGCGGTGGCCACCATCATTCAGCATATTAAGAGTTTCTTTACTAATTCTGACACGCTCCTCTTTTTGATGCTCAGTTAGATTATGGGGAACCCAACGGCAAATGACTTTTTTCATATGTAATTTTTCATGAATGATTTTGTGTATGGGTGCGGATACAATATTAAGTTCCTTCTGTATCATTTGATAGGTACAGCGATTATCATCCATTAACATTTTTCGTATGGCAGACACATTATCCGGGATTACTGCCGACGGCGGCTTTCCTGTGTGTTCTTCATCCTGAAGAAAATTGCGACCTCTTCTAAATTCTCTAAACCATTTGAATACAGTAGCATGAGCTGGAGATTCATCACCAAATGCTAATTGTAATCGTTGAACGCATTCTTCTTGATTTAATCCTGCTTTGAAATCGTAGAAAATCATAGCGCGAAAATGTTCTCACGTCAACTCCATTTTCTCTTCTGTTTAAAATTTATTCCACGCAAAGCAAGTTGAAGTAAGTCAGTAAAAAATAGTCTTGTGTTAAAATACTTTGTCCTTTAAAATTAAACCGTTATTTTTATTTTGTAAATTCTCGTCTTCGCGTATCTCAAAAATTTCAGAGTAACCCTTGTATATTAAGAAAGTTTTTTTTTTTTTGATTCATAGTATTTTCCACATTTAATATGAAGGAGTGGATTTTATTAGGGAGAGTGTTTTTCTATTTGAGCCTGCTAGAATCATTTTAATATTTGAATTTAAAATACAATGAAATGAACAAGCATGACAAAATCATTATTTTCGGGTAGTTAAATAATACACTTAAGTAAATGTTGGCTTCATTTGAATATTTGTTGAGAAATTTCATTCCGTGATGCAAGAACTATTTAAATGATCTTTTATTAATGAAATTTTATCAAAAAGTCTAATTAGAATTTAAAAAAATAACAAATCTGAATATTTGTGCCCAAATCAAGAATGGTATGAAAAAAATTAGATGTACTGAAAAAAATACACTTGGTATTTATGTCAAAATATCAATGTTTATTTGTTCTAATAACTACATTTATCAGAAGCCTTAGCAATTGATAATTATTGTTTATTTTTATGTTTGTTGTTGTATCGGCTCGAAAATGGGACACCTTTCTTTAGAATTTTATAATGTGATAAAAGACCGCTACTATTGATGATCAATTTGCTTTCAATCAGTTATAGTTTATTGATGAACTTTGTGTTGTATTTCATATAGCATAACCAGTTTTCATAGATTTATTTGCTTGTGGAATTGTTAGTTAGAAAAATGGGGTTGAAAATCGTTCAATATTGTCAGAATCTCAAACAACAACATCTGCTCTTTAAAACAACCATACATGTTTAACATTTAGAGTACATTGAAAGACAGTTTGCGCAACTTGCCTAATAATGAACTGTTGTTAAACATCTCAACTGATTACTCTGGTGCTTGTATCATATTAAGAGTGACATATTACATGTATTCGAGAAACAATAACTGCTTTCTATAAAAACCAGATAATAGTATTCAAAAATTTCATTATCTAGGCTTTCTATAAAGAGTGGATAGTTGCCCTAAGATAAGCCTATAGTTCCCAATTAAATTAGCCATCGTGAGCAAAAGAAAACGATTAACGACAAACCAAGCCCCAATAATAATAGAAACAAAAATTGAGTTCCCTTACGTGAATGTACATAGAAACAATTTCCGTTGTATAGTGAAAATCATCAATGTCGTATAGTTAGTTACCAGAAGCTTCAGTTGTTTGATCTCCAGTAGCGACCGGAAATTTTCTATCAACATATACACTTCCATTGCTGCACTCTAAATATATTATCGCCGAGCTGGCAGCCGAATGGTTAGCGCTCTTGCCTTCGGTTCAACAGTTCGTGGGTTCGAATCCCACCTTGGGCATGGTTGCTTGTAGTGGTTCGGAATCCAATTTAAACCGTAGGTCCCGGTCTAATTAGCCCTCGTGTGCAAAAAATGACCGTTGAGCGACAAACAAACCAAGCCAAACTAAATACATTATTGATTTTGTTTGTCAACTTTTACGAAAGAAAATCACCAAAAATGAGTGCTTAAATGTATGTGTTTACCCTCTTCAAATGTGATAGATAAACTAAACTAAACTCCATGGCATGACTAAACTAAACTAAACTAAACTCCATGGCATGACAGCCCATGTGGGCCAAGGCCTACAGTGCCCATAACTGTTTTCATGACCGAGGGCCCTGGGGTGCGAAGCTTATGTCCCAGTTAGGTGGTCAGCCTAACGTAAGACCCCCAGTGTTTAGTTCCCAAGCATGCTTGGTACTCAGTTAATCGACCCACTGAGATAGATATATAACATTATAAAAATATTAATGTGCTTAAAATTATATAAAACTAAATCACTTTTGCTGCACATAAGAGTTTTTTCCCCTCCCCATAATAATCATTAGATTTTTTAAAACTTCTCTTCATATAAATGTGATAAACGCATAACATTATAAAAATATTAATGTGCTTAAAATTAAAACTAAGTCACTTTTGGTACACATAAGAGTTTTTTATTCTCCCCATAATAACCTTTAAATTTTTTAAAACTCCTCTTCTTTTAAAATTTCATCAACTTAATTTCAAAGGAAATTTTGTATGAATAAATTAATTTAATATGATGGAATTATAATGAGAATTAATTCTTAAATTTCAGATTTAATACACAATGTACATCGAAAATGCGTGAGATTCAAAGGCGATCAAATTACAAGGTACCCAACAGTGGATCTTAAGAAAATGTACTATTAAGATTCTCAATACAAGTTATTTTTAATAAATTAATGCTGACGAGTAGTATTTCACATTTTTTGATGTTGCATTTATATTGCTTCAAAGAACCTGCAGCGGCTTAATTTAAATACATATGTCACATAAAATGGGTTGGATTATTAGAGCGTGTTTCTTTCCCTTCTTTTTCAATCCATATCTGAGAAAATCAATAACACAAAAAGTCTTCTTTTATCTTTTTTTTATAAAGTTGAATTCCTGCCAAATAATTCTGCGTCAGGCGGTGACACTTCTCATTGTTTGATTTTAATTCAAGGTCATACTTTAGGGGGTCGAGCGAAAATCTTGTTTTACCACATACCAGGTTTTTTATATTTCCTTCTATTTTGCTTGTTATGTTTTTAGGGGGCTTTTTTATTACTCTGAGGCAGTTTCTCTCTCTCTAGCTCTCTTTCTCTCTTTATAATTGTTTTCCCTTCTTGAAATATTGTAAAAATAGTCTTTTTCTGGAGAATAAAGAAATATACTTTCAAACTCTTCAGAATAGGAAAAAACTGTTAGAATAAAGATAGCATAAAATGTTGAAACCTGAAGTTAAAAAAATGCAATGTGATTTTTAATATATTAAACCTGGTTTTCCCAAAAGCATACGTGACACGTAACCCAAATTATATTTACTGAAGTTCAATATATAATTTAAGTTAAATATAAATTTTAAAAATGCATTTTTACTAAAAAAAAAAAAATACTCGGAACTTCCAATTCTTATGATCGTTACAAAAACTATTTAATTATTTTTAAGGTGATTTGTTACATAAGAATCATTGTTTTGATGGAGTGCAGTTATTATTTAATAAATACACTGATGTCCACTTAAATTGCAACACCAAAAAATACAAGAGACATTACAGCAAAATTTATTTTGTAGATAACATGTTGACCGAGTATCAAATGATTAAATTTATAGACTTCTGTGAAGTGTGGTTCCTGCCAAAATCAGTAGCCAGAGTAGCCACCATTGTTGGAGATCACCGCTGCCACACGCCATTGATTCAAAGAGACTTTGCATGTGTTCTTAAGGTACAGTAATCTAAGTAGCTTTCACACGTTGCTAACGTTGATCTGGTGTGGCAGCTGGGGAGGTAATTTGGTCAATCGTTGAGCAACCATGGACCATGTTTTCTATCGGCGAAACAGACGGAAAGTAAGCCGGCCAGGGAAGCAATTTTATCTGGCGATTGACGAAGAACTCTTGGACAATGCGTGCCACGTGTGGTCGTGCATTATCTTGCTGAAATAGGGCTGTGCCCAAGCCCTGTAGGTAAGGAAGGACAACTGGCTCTAATACCCCGGAGATGTAGCTCTGGTTGCTTAAGTACTGGCAGTGCACTGAAGAAGTGCGAGATAATATCCAATACCGTTTCATACCATAATACCCGGGTCAGGACCAGTGTGGCGGTACATAATGCAGCTATTCTGCATCCTCTCTCCACGGTATCTCCAGACTCAAATACAACCATCGTGGTGTTGCAGATAGTAGCGTGATTCGTCAGAAAAGACAATTTCATTCCATTCTGCCCTCCACATCCTTCTTTTATCGGACATTGATGGCGGAAACGTCTATGATTTTGTGTCAAGTATAGGCGAAGCAATGAACGACTTGCGGACAGACCACTCTGCTATAAACGGCGTCGAATGGTACGCGCAGACACTGGGTGATGCGTTACAGACTGAATGTGCTGTGATATGATTCGTGATGTACCTGAGCGATCCTTCCCAGCCCCGCGCACAATTTGCATGTCATCAACGTGAAGTGGTGCACTGAGGTGGATGCGATCAAACACGTCGGTCTGTCGTACTCTCTTGCATCCAACAATTGCATATCCGCAATACAGTTGTTTGATTTCGTTAAACACGACTACTGATTTCTCTGAAAGATAATTCCCAATCTCGGTAGACCACTATCCTCCCTCTGTTGAACACGGATACTTGATCAAAAAATGATCGCTGATTTCTACAAACCATAATTGATCTTTTTCTTGAAAAAACTACTTGAAAAATACAAGTGCCGAACTTAAAATCGTCGAAATCTCCAAGATTGAAATAGTGCTTTGAAGAGGCACCACAGGCGCGTGTGATGTGCGTCTGCGCTGAAATTCTAATCATTTACCTCCTCCTCCTCTTCTTACCTCCGCAAATGCATGTTGTAAATTTCATGTTATTTGCATGCTTCTTTCAGGGTGTTGTATTTACGGTGGCCATCACTGTAGAAGAAATTCTGCATTTTTTTATATTCGAATATGCATCTTAGAATGCATTATTTCTTTTATTAAAATTAAGACTCTTGAATCTTGCATATATCATGAATGAACAGCTTTTCAAAATATATGTATACTACAAATCTCATCAAACAAAGAAACAGGATCTGATAAACCACAAAGTAAGAGATGCAGCTTTCGAAAATACTTCAAAAATTCATTAAAAAATTACGAGTAAAATTAAAAATCAAATACTTATTAAACTATTTATTGGACGAACTAAGTGACCGAGTGTGATTTTTTAAAAAAGGATTTTGAATGGTAAAGTTTATTGATTTTTAAATACTATTGTACTATCTACGCAACTTGTTTCCAATATTTTAAAAACACTTCTTAACAGGCAAATAGCATTTTGAATGAATGATTTTTGCATTTAAATTTCGTAATACTCATCCTAACAAATCTCTCTATTCCAGTGATTCTCAACCACTGTGCCTCCAAATTCTTAAAGTATGCCGCCGAATTTTAAGAACGTATATAGTAAAAATCATTATGTTTTTTTTATTAAGAGTAAAATTTGTTTAAATTAAAGAAAATTTATTTCTACCGTTAAGTACCATATTTTTCACAGTTAAGAACTTTTTATATTCCATAATTGTGACCTTTCATAAAATGGAATATATGCCCTTCGTGAAGACATTTTAAAAGCTTCTAGTATTTACAATTACGACTTTCTGTATATTATTAGTGTGAATTCGGATTTTCAGTGTTAAGCCTACATAAAATCGGAAAAAATGTTCAAGAATGTTAAATGTAGAAGACGATATGAGAGTGGCATTGTCATTTTTACGACCAAATGTATATATATATATATATATATATATATATATATATATATATATATATATATATATATATATATATATATATATATATATATATATATATATATATATATATATATATATATATATATATATATATTTCTGAATGGAGCACCGACCCACCCGAAGGTATGCAGTGAGTGAACGTCGTTGCGTAATCCAGTCAAGAGATGCACCACAAGGCCAAGGTTCAGGTGGTCGCAAAGGTCAAATGACTGAAATAACTCCCAGCAAGTGGTGGGGTGACCCAAACCACTATAAAAAAGGCTCAAAGTGATGGGGCGAGAGAGTCGTTCATTGGAACTCGCTCTGACTGGAAGAGGGGGACCAATCTGGCCTTTAATAATTAAATACAAACAAGGTTACAATACGGTATGATACCAGATTAAATACAGATAAGAAATTTTACATATGTACAGAGAACAGAAGAGGTGGAGTCAGCCAGTTAGTTGGTAGTGCATATCTTGTATTATAATCTCCTGGATCCCCTTCAGGAAGCCTTTGTTGGAGAGGAGCTGTGGGGCTCTATAAGCTTTGGCAGAACTTGGGAAATGGCGTGCTCTGACATCAGCGTAGTGCTCACAGTCGAATATGAGGTGATTGATGTCTTGAGTCTCTCCATCATGTGGACAGGTGTCCTTTTTTCCATGGAATTGTCTTCTATAGGTTCCAAAGAAACCATGACCGGTGAGGAACTAGTTGAAGTAGAAGTCTGCACAGATTCTTTTTCTAGATACTTTAGAAAATAATGAATAGAGTATTCTGGTCTTGGGGGAGCACTCCCAGAGATGTTGCCATCTGTGCAGTTCGTCTTCATTGGTAAGGGTGATAAGCTGTTGCCTGCTGAGTCGGTCTGTGATTCCAATATCTTCATTTGTGGTTGCGTCTTTAGCGGCTTTATCCGCTTCCTCATTGAAACGGAGGCCCACATGTGCTTTTACCCAGTGAAAGGTAAAAATCTGGGGGTTGTTCGTGAGAATCTCGCTAATGTCGCTGATGACGTCACTATTGTTGACTGTAGCAGAGAGGGCCGAAAGCACAGATTTAGAGTCTGTGTGGATGTGGCAGATCGGAACATTATGTTCCAGAACGTATTTCATGGTAAGAAGAATGGCAGAAGCTTCCGCTTCGAATACCGTTGCATCATCCTTCAGTCGGACTTTGGTGCTCCAGATTACAACTTCGTTGCAAAGAATAATGGAGGCACATCCTACTCTGTTGTCAATCTTGGAGCCATCGGTGTAGGAAATATAGTCAAGATGGTTAGGAATAGGTGACCATTCCCCTTGTCTATGAGTCCAGGGAGGATCATTCCTCACAGTAAGAGTCCATGCATTCTTGGAATACCAGTTTCTGTCACTAACACTAATAGTCGAACCATAATTCCACAGCTCGAATCGTTTCCACAGCTTGAATCCACTATTTTCATAGGTTTTATCGCCATTTTAGGGAACTTAAAGAGTAGGACTTTGAATGGAGGAGAATTGCCACGTCATCAGCAAATGCCAGACAGTGGGCATCCATTCCAAAGTCCTGAGTGAGCAGTTCATTGGCAATAAGGAGCCATAAAAAGAGTCCCAGGCTAGAGTCCTGTGGGACGCCGATATTATAGGAGTTTTGCTTCTTTGATTCATCAAGATAGGTTCTATTCTTAAGGAAAGAGCAAACTAATCTGTAAAGATTTGCTGGGGTATTATACCTTCTGAGGATTCGAAGGATGTCCTTCCATCTGACGCTGTTAAATGCCCCTTTAATGTCCAATGAGACCATGCAAGTAAAGATTTTGCGCTGTCTGTGATCCTGGATCCTGTTCAATATTTCTCGGAGTGTGTCGTTAGTGCCTTTCCTCCTCTGGAAACCGAGCTAGAACCTACTATGAAACAGATTGGAGGAGAAGTGGTAGCTCAATCATCTCATCACAAATTTATCCAGAATCTTGCCCCACACTGGCAACAAGCAAATGGGTCGGTAGGAGTCTCTGGATTTCAGATCTTTTCCCTCCTTTGGGATGAGAATAACTTTTGTTATTTTCCAGTACTTGGCGAAGGTGTTAAGTTCTAGACAGGCATTGAGTACCTTCAAGAACAAGGATTTGTGTTTCCGGAAGAGTTCAGTGCAGACATCTAAGCATATATTGTTGAAACCAGGAGTCTTGGTGGGATCCATTTCCTTGATTGCGGCTTCTACCTTTTACTCAGTGAAGGGAGGATTGTTGAGATTTGAGTCGTAGTCATTGTCGTCGTCAGTACGTTCTCCAATTGTGGGAAAGTAGTGCTTCAAAATAGCATTGATGGATGCAGTTGCATCAGGGGCTTCTTCACCGTTGTCGAGCAGAACCAGGGTAGTGACTTCTGGACGTTTGAGCTTTTCCCTAATAACTTTATAATGTCCGCCAAAAGCATTCGAGTTCGAAACGGAGCTAAGGTACTCTCGAAAGGCCTTCTGCTTGTGGTCAAGTATATTGTTCCTTTATTTTGAGGCAGCTAATTTGAACTCAATCTTTTTGGATTTCCGAATGTCTGGATCAGCTTCCTTTTGGAATCTTCTACGAAGTGTTCTGACTTTACTGCGCTCGACTATTAGTTCCTGAGTCCACCAATAGTTGTTGCACTGACGCTTAGTATCATGCTTCTTCTTTTGTTGTCTGCAAAGTTCCAGGAGTCTGGATTCAACCCTTGGGACTAGATAATCAACATCTGTGTTCTTAGTAATTGGGAATTCTTCAATAAAACTAGGTATGTTCAGGGAAAATTTCTCCCAGTCCAAAGTTCGAAAGTTCCATCTCTTGCTTGACTTATATGGGACTTTTTCAAGTCCAAAGGAACAAGTCATGAGGTTGTGGTCACTTGCAGTAAAGTTGTCACTAATAGTCCAGTCTCTGATTTCATCATCATCCAGATTTCTAGTAAGAAGCAAGTCGATCCAGCTGTTGCCTATGGTGCTGGAGAAGCTTGGTTTACTGTTTTCGTCATTTTCAACCACCAGGCTGTTTCTTGCGCAGAAGTCCATGAGTATTTCACCTCTTTGGTCACTCGGTCTAGGGCTCCAAGTTGATGATTTTGCATTGAAATCGCCAAAGATTAACCACTTCTCCGAGGAATGTCTGGCCAGTTGAACTTCAAGTGGTTCAAGCGAATCCCAGATTCTTCTGGAAGGAGGGCAATAAATAGATCAAATGAAAACTTCGAAATTTTTTGCTTTAAGTTTGACGATGACAATTTCGTTGTCCACCAGGACTGGGCTGATCAATAATGATTTCTTGACAACCACAGCCGCCTGAAGATCAGGAGAAGCAATGATGAAATAATCGAGAGGAAAACCAGTGATGTTGTTTTGGTATGTGCACGGGTCGTTGATTGATGCAATGTCAATGTCGAGGGATTTAATGTCTTGAGCTTATTGAAGGTTTGTTGTTCTACAATGATGTAGATTTAGATGACTCAGCTTTAGAGCTTGGTCTTTTTGCTTATGATCCATAATCAGTTTTCATGATGAGGTTGTCGATCTCCTTTTCATAAATATAACAGGATTTGCTTATTGCATCATGATCAGTGCTTACCTTTGTTTTCCCTCTCTTACTGAAATCAGCGCAATTGCAACACTTCAATTCATTCTTGCAATCTTGGCTTAGATGATTCTTTCCGCATTTGCCGCACTTTTCCTGCCCTTTACAGTCTCTGGCATGGTGGCCGAAACGGAGACACTTGAAGCATTTGGTAACCCTCAGGTATTCCCGAAACCTCACGCTGGTCCATCCAACGTACAGTTTTTTTTCTCCTTGATAGTGTTGAAGGAATCACCATTCACCGCCAGGACCCAGTTATTGCCAAGCTTGCTTCGATAGCTGAAGATTGTTGTTTTTGTAGAAAGTATTATATGCTATCTCTAATTTTTTTATACTAGTTAAGTAGTTTTTGTAAATAAAAAAGATACACCACTCCCCGATTATTGGCGAAATTGTGTGATGCAGCTAGAGCGCATAAGACTTCGCAAAAGATACTCAAAATTATAAGTAAAGGAAACAAATCAACACAAATATGTATTTGAGTAATTTATGTACACAGTAGCATTTTCATGTCTTCAGAAATAAAATTTATTTATTAATTACAAAATTATAGATAACAAATAAATTTTCATAAATTTACTAGCATTTTCATAAATTACTGCTTTTATAAATTTACTCTAATACAGATAATTTTATTTAGATTTTTTCATAAGATAACCAATAATTATTTTGGAATCGACCTTTGTCAATTAAAATATATTATTGAGTTAAAGATATATTGTATAAACATTAGAGCTGATAAAATGTGGAACAATAGTAAATATTAATTTTAAAAATTTAAATTTTATTTTATCGACACTGATTTAATTTTTCAGAAACATTATATATTGTTGAATTAAAATGTTATAGCAAAAATACTGATATAAAAAATTGAGTTTTTGAACCTTGCATATTGTTTCTTAAGGTTTTCAGGATGCAAATAGTCATATTTAACTATTTTTAGAAAATAAGAGCATCTAATCAAATTAAAATCTTTTTCAATGAATATATAGCAGCATGAATTACGAATACACTTTTCTTTTCTTTTTTTTAATTAGTACAGTCGCTTGAACAAAATTATTCTACATGTTCCGATTATAATGAATTGCCGTAGAATCTATCATGAAAATAAATTTTGACCAACCAAAATTAACCAAAATTTTTCTACTTTAAATAAATATTTTTTCTTTTTTTATGGTTATTGATTCATAATCTTCCACGTATATTTTTTTCAGATAATCAGTTAGATAGTTTTCGAAATAAATAAAATTATATAAAAATTTAGAATAAATATAATTTTCAACATTATTTAGCAGTGCATTTCAAAATTTTGAAAAAAAAATAATGTCATAAAATATCAATTAAGGTAAGTTTATTGCCATTATTATCTTAAGATTAAGTTTAAAAAATGATAAAGGTGCTTTGTATATTCAGTAAATAATATCACGAATTTAGTGCAGTATTTTTATTTATTTAATACATTTATTTTGATGAACAGATTAAGAAAATATATTGTATAATTTTATTATTATTTTGAATACACTACTGTCAACTCTTTATTTAAAATCAAGCTTAAGATTGTTTTTGTTAATAGGAGGAGTAATGCGTAACCAGTGAGAATTATATTTATCAGCTCATAAAAAATGAATTTGGGTTTACTTTTTATATTCTTATTTTTATTTAACGAGAAGCTGTTAACGAAAGTAAACACACACACACAACAATAATCAATAAATACACAATGTAGCTAAAAATTACTAGACATCCAGTACTATTGATTTGAAAGGCAGTAATAATTATATTCATAATATGACGGGTTATCTTTTACTTAAATTACAGCGTTTGCCTAGGGATAGGCTTTGTAAACAGTTGGTGGAATTGATTTCCATCCATTCTTCAGCACCGAGAACAATATTTGGCTTTTCATCGATTGTGGTTGGCATGCTACTGATACACTAACTCATTTCAAAGTTGAGGCATAAGCTTCAAGATTGAGCTTTGATTCCGCAAGGCGTGCATCTCCACTTGATTACAGTCAAACCATGACGCAATGACGATTGCTGTTTAAATTGTATGATATAGGAAAGAATTTGCTCAAAATTATTACCATAGTCCCAGAAGCATATTATATTCTTCAAGCATATCAGATATTGTCTTCATACATACCAGATACTGCCATAATATAATCAGACATTTTTTGCCTTTCAATAAAATTACGTGTAAGGCCCAAGTTAAGCGAAACAACCTTAAGCCATGACACAATCATTACCAAACTATTACACAGTTAACATAATAAAATATCTGCAATGAGCATCATATTCACATATTCACTCCATATTAATCCACCAGAGTGTCAAATTACGTATCATGACTTATCATTCCGCAAGACATTCTTCCATTGCTCTAAGTTGTCCGTGCTTTTTATACTAATACAAAGGTTTCGAGGAATTGGTGCATGTAATTGAAAATTTATTTAATGGCTATACGACCTTGAAAAACCAAATGGTATCACTTTTCGGCTTAAAATTCTCCCTTCACAAAAGAAAGCAAGAGTGGAGCGACTATCACTTTTTGTCCAAAACCATACTATCATCTATATTGTATACCTGAAAAACGTCCTGTATAAATACCTGTGTGTGTACCTGATCTGAAAAATACACTGTGTATCTGAAATGCTGGGGAGGTTTTCTGTAACCTCCAACAAATATGTCTGTCGCTTCTTTGGCATACCATGTTTCAAGGTTCCTTCTTCTTATTCCTGCTGTTTCTTGCACCCACAAAAACCATAACTAGGATCAGTATTTTTATAACTTTTCCACTTGACTATAATATTGTAAACTGTGAATCAAGGCAGTTTGACTATTGAGAAATCATTCTCGCAAAATGCCGAAATTAATGGGTACCAATTAATCATGTTTCTTTCGAATGCATTCAAAGCTTTCCATGAAAATTGAATTCCTGTGATAAAAACAGTAGTTCATGCTCCGCATTTTTGTCTTCATTTATACAACGTCGGTCAAGAATATCGAAGTTATTGGCTCAAGGGGTATTCGATTACTTCGGCCACTGGATATAACGCAGTTGATAAATAAAGCTGAACTGTAACTTATATTTCTCTTTCGGTAAATGAGAAAAATTTGTTTAAACATATAATCTTTTTCACATTTTGGTTCTCTCTTTTATTATCTGTAAAGGGGCGCATATGTGATAACTGCATCACCTCCTATACTTGTCACTGAAAAGGTATGATTTTATTATAAATTTATTATGACGGCTTACTATTTATCACAAATATCGTATAATATGAAGGTGACCTGGTTGGTTAGGTCAACATACTATATATTGGTAGGTAGTGAATTTTGACTAAAGATCCTTCGTGTTCACGAAAGGTGGTCTTGGATCTCAAATCATTTACGAAGTGTCGACCTGCGAAGCAGACCTTTACTTTTTCATTGGTGTTAATCTTTTCGGAAAACTTGTCTTTAATGACGGGGAAACGCAATCTTGTTCGCGTGAGCTGGACGAAATGTGACTATTAGTGCCCTTCAAGTGAACTGATATCTCTGGGAATGGATGGCAGACCAAATATTGGGAGATCTTCTGTTTGGTCCCTACATCTAAATTACTAAGACTGCTATCCAGCAGTATCTACCGTACAGGTAGAGCCCAGCTCTGCACTAGGTACAAGGAAGTATGGCGGTACACTATATATTATATTTGACCATACTACTGACGCACTTTATACTACTGGCTACTTCATTAATTCAGAGATTATAACTAGTAAAGTTGCGAATTATTCGTAATTGTATAACATCAAACTAGTTATGTAAAAAAGAACCAAATAAAGTAGCACCAATACTCATTTTTATTTTTCGGCAATTAACAGGGAGCCGAGCTGGGAATTAAACTGCTAATGTTCTAGCCTTCATTCAACAAGCCGTGAATTCGATTTCTATTTGGTACGGATATTTCTAGCAATTAGGAATGGACTCTTTAAAATTTCATATTTTTACTTTAAGTTATGCGCATCATCCAATTAGCATTCGTTTGAAAAAAACAACAGTAAAACGACAAAACCATCTAAGCCAATAGAGCAGCAAATCAAAAAGAGGAAAACGCTTCATGTTCTTGTTTATGTAATTAACAATTTAAATGATCATATTGCAATATTTCAAACAATCATAATTTGTGTTTGTATGATGATGTTTATTTTTTAACATTTGTGCATTGCATATGATAACACGGCTCAGTAGCTTCATGTCTTGTCCCGTTAATATCAGCAAAACGGAGTATCAGAGGTGAGTGATTGGCACATTCTCCCTCAGTGATTGGACTGACTCACTGCTGGAGTTTCATGGGTTAAGTGCGTGTCTTCATTAATCTGTGACGTGCAAATTCTTTGCACTAATGTGCCATGGATGCGGAGAGGAAAGGCCAGAACCAGTGTGACCTCGGCACCTGATCGTGGTTCGAAATTATGTGACACTTGGTGACAGAGGAATATTCCGAACTCGTTAATCTTAAGGTATAGTCTGGTACCCACCGTCACAGCTATGTGTGGAGAGAAAAAAAATGCATCAGAGATTTAGCTCATATATTTATTCTTTATTAATATTGTATAAAATAATATTCTTTCAGTGGCACGACTGCCCATATTGGGAGATAAGGCCTATAGTGTCCATATTTGTTTTCATGACCGTGGGCCTTGGGGGTGCGAAACATATGTTCTCATCATGTGGTCAGTCCAACGCGAAAGCCCCAATGTTTAGTTCTCAAGATTGTTTGGTACTTAATTCTGTTGTCCCATTTAATGGATGAAAGGCTCAGTCGACCTTGTCCATCTCGAGGATGAAACCTTGAACCAGGGCCATGGGAGCTCGAAGCATTACACTTATATACCACTGAGTTTCGTAATAAATACTATACTTAAATGTGATTATTAGTTGAACTGAACACAAGAGCTTTCATCTCCAGTTCGTGGGTTCGATTGCTGATTCAACAGTGGATTTTGTAGATTCAGTTCTAATCACCCATCGGGTACAAAAAGCATAAAGGAACGACTATCACTTTTTGCCCATCTTGAAGTCTTTGCATAGGTTAAGTAAGTAAAGTTGTTGACAGATACAATAATACCTTTGCATGCCCTAAAATTTGTTACACCTTCATAACAGCATATGCAAAGTAACCTTGCATATACTGCTTTAGAAATTCAAAATTATAATTACAGCTGATAGATACATAATTTAACTGAGTTTAAATAATTAGATATTACTCGATAAATATCATTATTCTGGATGAATAATTATTTAATTGGAAATAACTATTGATATCAAAGTTATTAATAATTATTACCATTATGAATTTAAGATGATAAATAAATTTGTTCTTTGAACATTATTTTGTTTATTCTAGGAACACAAGTGATTGATCGTGCTTCATCACCATATGAAGTTTATATAAAAATAAAAATCATACAATTACAAATATAAATTTACTTTTTATACACAGCCTTGAAATAATATTACTTCTATTTTTTAATTATAATGTATTTATCAAGTTATATTCATCATAATAGCTACAGCAAGTAAGAAAAGGAACATTATTTATTGAAATTATTCGCAATTTCTCTTGTTCATTGAATTAAAAAATTTTCTTCGGCTTTTCTTGGTATTTCTGGCATGAAACAAGAAATATTATTAGAAACTGCTCTATTCTCTTCGCAAAACGTGTGCCTTACTATTTTAAGCAAGGTCTCTTCACACCACTCGTTGACGAGCACGATGGTTTCACTTTAGAAAGAACCGACGCCACGAGCTTGACCTCGATGCAAACGAACTCTAGGTCATAAAGTTCCGTTTGTATTTAAATTTGGATCTAAAGATCTTTGTGTTTGCTTAATAAATTAAGATATTTTGTCTAATGAATTATTCACATTCAGATTTTTATTTTATCGTGATGATGCTGAGTAATATTTGATTTGAATTTTTTTTAATGTTCTGGTTAACTGGAAATCCTTGTATAACGAAATTAGGAAAGCAACACAATGAAATTAATTATTTTAAAATAAGTAACAATGATAATAACGAATTTCCTTTGTAAATACGAAAATTTAAAATGAAGTTACAACCAAAATATTTAAATTTATTTCACTTATAAGAAATTTAAAAATTATATGTGAATTTCTCATAAATTTCATAAAAAAATAATCTATTTATTCCAGTTAATTCCATAGCTAAAAAAGGAATGAAGAATGAATCCTTAAATTAAGGTGTAATAATAAAGCAAAAATTAACTAAAAACTTATTTTCACTTTAAAATTTAAACAAGTTTTACAGTGAATATAAATATATATATATATATAATTAGAATTCTTTTACAAGAATTTTTATTTGATATTAACAGCTCTTATATAATGATAATGTTTCGAATATGCAAACATACACAAATGAAAGAGTAAGGTTAACAATTTAAGCTTGGATCGAGTATTTAATTTTATATAGTTCTAATCATTTATTATGCGACAAAGTGGTTATCGTATATGTATAATGTTAATGGAAAAGCTAGTGAAATTATAAAATTAAAATACGTAAACAAAAACATTTGCATTAAATAAATTTTTACTACACATGCGTAAGAGTCGAATTTTCTGTAATTCTTGGTGCCGATGACAAAACCCTTTAAATAACAGTGCATGCATTAGTAACTATAATTCCTAATGTTTGTGTGTCTGGCATAAATTAAAAATTAAGTAAGCTGTAAGCATAAAGTAGTTTAGTAATTAATAAAAAGAACAATTATTTACTTTTAATAAAAGAGGTTCAAATATTATATAGAGTTTTATGCGAAATATTATGGTTGATATCAATAGAAATATTTCAAAAAGTTATAAAACATGAAAATTTTAATTAAATTTGGGAAGAAAAATATTTATTTACGCTTTTCGAAAATTTGTATCATTTTTTCATTAAATTAATTTTTTGACAAATACACAATTTTTTTTTATAAATTTCAAATAATCTTGATTTGTGGCAAATAATCATGATATATTTATCTCTTTTTTTTATTTGGGAAACGCAATAAGTACTTTGATTTTTTGAAATACTAAAGAACAAAGGGTTGAAGAAACCTATCAGTTGCATGACTCAACGTTCGGCGAAATATACTCGTACCTCAAAATAAAATTACCAGATGAAAAAGAAAAATAGTCAAGTGTTCTTTGTGACTGAAATTATCCTTCCAACAAAACACACAAGAATACATGAGAAAGCAAGGCCCGAGAGGCGGAAGTTCTATCATGAGACGAATTACCCAACTTACACAAAGGAATGATGAAATACCTCGTGATTTTTCCTCTTTTTTCACTTACGGTGACGTGGTAGATTTTTAGAGCAGAATGTTTTCTGAACTGTTGAAAACTACATTATTATAACTCTGATATTAAATTGAAATCATAAATAGAAAAATTTCGCATCATGTACACAAAATATTAGAGAGAAAAGCAGATTTATCAATACAATAATTTGGATTATTTTAAATTCGTTATCATCAAAATTAAAAATTGTATAATATATTACTGTTTGAATTTTATTCATATTTTATGCGTGTAATTTTAATATATCCAAGGCACAAAAATAAAATGACTACGCACATTGGTTTTAATAGTGTAATGTTTTTTTTAAAGATTAAATTAACAAGCATAATTTGTTAATGCTATGAATTGAAATAATACTCATAATCTATTTCTAAAATAATTATATTTTTAAAGTATGCACTTATACGTGCTAATTTTTACTTAACTTACACATCTCTGCCATAATGACACTTAATTATTTAATTATGTGTCATTTTAGTTGAAATATTTTAAACAAATCAAATATAGATATAAAAAAAACGCCATTTAATTTAAAATCTGTATTTAATAATTTGCTTTTGGATTTGAAAAAGGAATTAAGAAAAAATGATTTACATTAGTTCTTGATAGCCTTTCATTACTCTGGAAAATCCGTTATTTACGAGTGGTAGAGAATAAATTATAAACAAAAGTTTATATTCATTATGTAAATGTGCCGCAATTTAATTAATGTATGAGAGACATATATGTATTGCACATACGAACATTTATAATTTAGATGGTCATAATAAGGTTGAATGTACTAGACATCCTATTTATGTACCTTTTATTTCTACTGAAAATAATTACATTGTTATGCATTGTAGCTAAAACTTAAAAGAAATATTTCAATTAATAAACTTGATGGGATATATTTAGAATTACTTTAGAGAATTTTTTTATATCTAGTATTGTGATGGGAAATATTAATGCTTTCTTATTTAAAAAATGATGCTTTCTTCTCTGAAATAAGAATACATATATTCATTTTTCAACTTTATTCAATAAATAAAATTTGTCAAAAAGTTCGTGCGAATATCAAATTATAATTTGGATTTTTCTTAAAAACATAAATGAGTATATAAAAAATTGAACAATTTTATTATAAAAATTACTATTCTGTTATAATTAAAACAAATGATGTAAGTTAATTTTTAAATAAAAAATAAAGTGCCAAAGAAATTTAATTATTAAATTTCGCGCAATTTTTGTAATTTCTGCGCGTGCAAAATTCATCATGTATTTCGGTAATTACTTCAGCATTTCGAAAAATTTACAACCATACCAGCTGCAAATATTTATAAAACTATTTTCTCCTTTGCTAGCGTTGTATTTAAAAAACATATAATATTCGAAGTATATACTCTTAGTTATAAAATTCCATATATTTAAAGAACAAAAGCCAAAATATTTCTATAAACATGACGCACACTCACGTGTTTTGTCAAAAAGGTCAATATTTACTTTTACCCTCTTAATCGCAATGCCACAAAAATTGTTGCAACTGCGCCTGCTCTTCGCTGAAACGTATATTTTCTGTTGTTTTTTGTTGGCTCTCGATTTTTCGAGAATAGAATTCGCTATTCGCTTTCGTGTATGGTTCACATCTTGAGCCCCATGACGTCACTGTCTCGAATTTTGTTTTGTTTTCAGTGCCGCAGCTGACAGTTATCAGCCAATCAGCTTTCGACAACAGTTATCCTGTTCAGTGCGTCACTGAATGGTGTATAAAATTTAGAAGCTCGCCATTTTGAATCAAACTTGTGCTTAAGCGTTGTGTGGAACAGTTTCTACAGGTAAGCTCAGATTTTTACTAATAATTAAAATAGTTGAAACTCATTTAGACAGATTGAAGTATATATTCTATATAAGTGTCTTTGGTAAATTGATTAATATGTAATTTTATTTGTCTTGTTCATAGTTATTCAGTTATTTAAACAGTAGAATTAAAACACTAAATTTTACGAAAATAATTTTAATTGGTGTGTGTATTATTGTAAGTGCTATTATTCAGAGTGCTTTTTATATTATTTTTTTACTTATCTCAAATTAGCTATTCACTGAAGCTACTGTAAAATCTTGAATTCTCTTTAATATATTTTAAAGAGAAAAGTGCCGTTAATAAACAGATTTAAACTTATCCTTTTTTAGTTTATGTAACCTAATTAATTTTAATAAACTTTATATCACCGTCTCTAGATCTTGTTAAAAATTTGACGCTTACACTGTAAAAGTATGTTTACGCCACGAGTGATTACGTCACGAATTGTCCGCCATATTAGATCTAGTGAAATTGGGTAGTTATTACTGCATAGTTTCCGTCTCTTTTATAAATTAAATAACTTAGTTATTTTATTTATTTGGTTTTTCAACAACTTTAACTCGAGCTTGCGTTAATACTCGGCGTTAAGGCCAGTAATATATTCTTTAAACCTGTAGTGGACTACGTGTTCTTTATTTAACGAATTCTTTAATAAACATTTTTTAAAATAAGTTTTAATGAGTTTTCTGAAGATCTAATAACCAATACTTTATTTCTCTCGGTGTTAAGACTTATTCAACATGTTTTTTAAAACTTGATTGTGAAGAGTTTGCTAATTTTAAGTGCAATAACTCGTTTTCTCTCAATATGTTCAAGTTTACATCTTTCTTATACGTTATCTTGTTAGTTCGAAACTTTAATAATTAAAAACTCCTAGTATTTAAGAATTTTTCTTTGTAAACGTCAGTTAGTGTTTCAGTTAACTTTTTAACTTGATTCTTGAGTTAAGGTAGTTTTGTTATCTTTATGTTGGTTGCCCAACTAATATGGTTAACTCTATTTTTAGAAACAATGCAGATCTTTGTGAAAACACTTACTGGCAAGACCATCACATTAGAGGTTGAGCCTAGTGACACCATAGAAAATGTTAAGGTTAAAATTCAGGATAAAGAAGGAATCCCTCCTGACCAGCAGAGGCTGATTTTTGCTGGCAAGCAACTCGAAGATGGACGTACATTGTCAGACTATAACATCCAGAAAGAATCGACACTACACTTGGTTCTTAGGCTGAGAGGTGGCATGCAGATTTTCGTTAAAACCTTAACTGGCAAAACAATAACTCTAGAAGTTGAACAAAGTGACACCATCGAGAACGTTAAAGCTAAAATTCAAGACAAGGAAGGTATTCCACCTGATCAACAACGTTTAATTTTTGCTGGTAAGCAACTTGAGGATGGACGTACTCTTTCAGATTACAATATTCAGAAAGAATCAACCCTTCATTTAGTTCTCAGGCTAAGAGGTGGAATGCAAATCTTCGTTAAAACATTAACTGGTAAAACCATTACGTTAGAAGTAGAACCCAGTGACACGATAGAAAATGTTAAAGCAAAAATTCAAGATAAGGAAGGAATTCCTCCCGATCAGCAGAGGTTAATCTTTGCAGGTAAACAACTTGAAGATGGTCGCACTCTATCAGACTATAATATTCAAAAAGAATCTACCCTTCATCTTGTACTTAGGTTAAGAGGTGGTATGCAGATCTTTGTAAAGACACTTACTGGTAAAACAATAACATTAGAGGTTGAGTCCAGTGACACAATTGAAAATGTAAAAGCAAAAATTCAAGATAAAGAAGGCATACCTCCTGATCAGCAACGTCTCATTTTTGCTGGTAAACAGCTAGAAGATGGGCGTACGCTTTCAGACTATAACATTCAAAAAGAATCTACACTGCACTTGGTTTTGAGGTTAAGAGGAGGAATGCAGATTTTTGTGAAGACATTAACTGGGAAAACTATTACCTTAGAAGTAGAGCCTAGTGATACAATTGAAAATGTTAAAGCTAAAATTCAAGACAAAGAAGGAATTCCACCAGATCAACAGAGGTTAATTTTTGCTGGTAAGCAGCTTGAAGATGGTCGTACATTATCTGACTACAACATTCAGAAAGAATCTACTTTGCATCTCGTCTTGCGACTGAGAGGAGGTATGCAAATCTTTGTAAAGACTCTTACTGGTAAGACAATAACATTAGAAGTTGAACCTAGCGACACCATTGAAAACGTAAAGGCTAAAATTCAAGATAAAGAAGGAATCCCACCTGATCAACAGAGATTGATATTTGCTGGTAAGCAACTAGAAGATGGCCGTACTCTGTCTGACTACAACATTCAAAAGGAATCTACTCTTCACCTAGTTCTCCGGCTTCGTGGTGGTATGCAGATTTTTGTCAAAACTCTTACTGGTAAGACCATTACACTTGAGGTGGAACCAAGTGACACAATTGAAAATGTCAAAGCTAAGATTCAAGATAAAGAAGGTATTCCTCCTGATCAACAGAGACTCATTTTTGCTGGTAAGCAGCTAGAAGATGGTCGCACACTATCAGATTATAACATTCAAAAAGAATCTACACTTCACCTTGTATTAAGATTGAGAGGTGGTATGCAAATATTCGTTAAAACTTTAACTGGTAAAACAATAACTCTTGAAGTAGAACCAAGTGATACGATAGAAAATGTTAAAGCCAAAATTCAAGATAAAGAAGGGATTCCTCCAGATCAGCAACGTCTTATCTTTGCTGGTAAGCAATTAGAAGATGGCAGGACTTTATCAGACTATAACATCCAAAAAGAATCAACTTTACATTTAGTTTTGAGGCTTCGTGGTGGTATGCAAATATTCGTAAAGACCTTGACTGGTAAAACAATAACTCTAGAGGTTGAGCCCAGTGATACTATTGAAAATGTAAAGGCTAAAATTCAAGATAAAGAAGGCATTCCTCCTGATCAGCAGCGACTTATTTTTGCAGGAAAACAGCTTGAAGATGGCAGAACATTATCAGACTATAATATTCAAAAGGAATCCACTCTGCATCTTGTGCTCAGACTTAGAGGTGGCATGCAAATTTTTGTTAAGACTCTTACTGGGAAAACCATAACATTAGAAGTTGAGCCTAGTGATACTATTGAAAATGTAAAGGCTAAGATTCAAGATAAAGAAGGAATTCCACCTGATCAACAGAGGCTCATATTTGCAGGAAAACAGCTAGAAGATGGTCGAACCCTTTCTGACTACAATATCCAAAAAGAATCAACACTTCACCTTGTTCTGCGGCTTAGAGGAGGAATGCAGATCTTCGTTAAGACTCTTACTGGTAAGTACAATTTTATATTCAGCATTATATTGGTTATTAATGTTAAATCTTTTGTCATACACAGTTCTAAGTGTGATTGGTTTGATGTATTTATCATGCTACTTAATTTACAGGAAAGACTATTACTTTAGAAGTTGAGCCTAGTGATACTATAGAAAATGTGAAGGCAAAAATTCAAGACAAAGAGGGCATTCCACCAGATCAGCAGAGGCTTATTTTTGCTGGTAAACAACTAGAGGATGGTAGAACATTATCAGATTACAATATACAAAAAGAATCTACTCTTCATCTGGTGCTTAGACTTAGAGGAGGCATGCAGATCTTTGTAAAGACCTTAACAGGTAAGGCTTTTAATTTTATAATGCTTTCTCTTAAGTTACCAGACCTGATTTTCTGATGTAGCACATGCAGTATTTTAAGTTTTCAACTAGATAATTTGAGTCTTAGCATATTTGAATTTAGGCTTAATAATTACATGGCTTAAGTAACTAAATTAAAAAAATTTACTATAACTTAATATTTGAGTGAAATGTTAATCAGTACTACCTACTAAGAAAAACTTGTGAGAGTTTTAACTGTTGATGGCTTCATTATTTTTAATGTAAGAATGCTAAAGCATAGTTGGTTAAAGACTAAGCATATCTTTTTAAAGCTTTCTAACAAATGAACATGACTTTCATGAACCAATAGTTAACTTATTGTGTCATAATTAAATAATGCTACCTTGTTAATGTCTTGAGTACATGTTAGTTCATTGAACTAAAGATTTGTAACTTGTCTTAATCCTATTTACTAAGTTAGTTTTAATGAATTTAAATGGCTAAAAATTATTGAATTTTAATATTTATACAAATATAGAAATCAAAACCATTTATTTTTACTATAAACCAAAGTCTTTATATTAAGTGCTAGTTTCTTTTAATTATGCAATTGTTTTTTTAAAATGTATTTTGGCTGGGACTAGTGTACATTAATATTTAGTGATTTTTTTCAATTTGTTCATTTCCTAACTTGTTAAGTCAACATGTTTTTGTTACTTCTACAAACTTAAGCTTGTCATAAGCTGTTCTCTGCTGAGTTATAGTTTATTAGCTAAAATAATTATAACTGTATTCTTAATATAGGTTTATTATTCAAAAATTGTGGTTGAACTATTAGCATATTAAATTAAAATACTTTTATTTTAATCTCCTAACTGTATTTGCATTTTATAGGTAAAACTATTACTCTAGAAGTTGAACCCAGTGATACCATTGAGAATGTAAAAGCAAAGATCCAGGATAAAGAGGGCATTCCCCCTGATCAACAGCGTCTTATCTTTGCTGGTAAGCAGCTGGAAGATGGCAGAACCTTGTCAGATTATAACATCCAAAAGGAATCTACTCTGCATTTGGTTTTGCGACTTCGTGGTGGAAACTGATTTCCAAATTTAATTGAACTTTATCACTTTTGATGTTTGTGATGCAAAAATTTAAAATGTTTAATTTTTTTATATTTTAGTAAGAGAATAAATTTGTTCAGTGCATAAATGTTCATTTTTATTGAATAAATTTGAAGATTAATAACGATTACTAATCTTTCATTCCTACACTCTGAATATTTTTAAGTATTAAATGTGACATTTCAAAACTAATTTTGATCTTTCCTGACTTTTAATGACTGATAATAAGAGTGTTATTAATAGACAAGTGATTTAGAAATAAAAATTTATTACATAATTTACTTATTATAAAACACTGTATTGGAAAATTTTCCAAGTTATTTATTTCAAGCAATTATGTCTTTATTGTTAACAAATTTTCTCATAAAACGCTAAAAAAATTTCAGCTTATATATTTTAATTCTTAAAAGTGTTCTATTTTACAGTAAGTTTTGATGCCATGGAAAATTGTTTTACAAAATAATGTTGTTTTACAAAAATTTCTTAATTTATAAAAATTTATACGTATGAAAATTTCTTTTAATATTGAAATTGGTTTTAGAAATGGCTTTAATGGAACTTGTCAGAACATGCAATGTTCTGGATTAAATTTTTACTTAATCTTAATTCTGTTAAGTCGAGCTACATTACATGCATTTTGATGTTAAAAAAAAAATCTAGCATAAAAAAAAAATATTTGAGATTTTTTAAATTTGAACCATTTTGTGGGTGAAACTGATTTTTCATTCCAAAATTTTATCTTAATCTGTTCATTAACAGATTGTTAATTTGTTCATAAGTGATAGCAATTATTTTGAATGAAAGAAATATTTTTTAAATTAATGCAAATCTAGTATAAGATTTTACTTTTCATCAATTTAATTCCATTTCTTTGATTAAAGTTATATCAATATTTTTTCTCTTCATCTATTAAAAAGTTTGTAATAGAAAAAAGAATTTTTCTGCAATTATTACAAAATACATCACCTTGATAGGGTGTGTAAAACCATATAATTCACATTGTATCTGTGGTCTTCAATACTTTCTCAAACTGTAAGAAGCACTCTCTACAAAACCATACGGAATTCATATAAAAACACCAAGAACAATATATCAATTGATGTATCATTTTGTTATATAATTATTAAAATATGTAATTCTATTTTATAATTCTATCTTATAGTAATTCTATTTTAAGGAGTCGCATGTGCTCTTTATTCATAGTTAATTGATAAGGAAGGTAGAAAATATTTCTCAAAAGTTGGTTACTTTAGATTAGTTCTATGTAGCTTTTTATGAAATCCTTGAGAAGGCCAGGACTGATAAGCCACTGAAGTTAATTAAGATATTTTTTTTAAAAATTTGATTAATATAGAAATGTTTATCTAGATTAATCACATCTCCAAATTTTTCAGGGCATGAAAATTTGTAAGTTTTCTATTTTGAACTACAATAGAATTTTTGGGGAAAAAATTTTTTTTTGGTAAATTTTTAGCACTAGGGAAAGTGATAATTAACATGTGTTACATACTTTTATAAATGTATAATTTTCACAGAAAATTTTTTAAGTAAGAAATTGTAAGTTTAATAACTTTTTATTGAGCAGATTTTGTATAGGCATTCATTTTTACTATTTATAGTACTTTATATACGTTTGATATAATGGACATTTTAAGTATTTGTTCTGTATTCATAAAATAATTTCTTTAATATATTTAAAAGGGAGAGACAGAATTAAAAATTTTTTCAATTCTCTTAACATAACTATTACTGTACATGTCCTATTAAATTGAAATTTCAATGACTTTAGGCTTGTTCTATTGTATGAAGATACATGTGGCTAATTATGTGTTCAATTGTTACCCTGCAGAGTGAGTACCTGTTAGAATCACACACATTTCCTTTTAGTGCTTACAAATGATTTCTGAAGAACTTTTTTTACTTAAATAATGTTCTTACCACGCAAATCATAAAGTAATTAATAGAAACTTTTGCCTCATTATTTCTATTGCATGCTGCCAGAAAATAAATTTCAAAATCATTTTTATATGATATTGGTTCTAGGTTGTTTATATGAGAATTCAAAATTGTGTATAAAATATTTGTGGTTTTTCATATGTGAAGATTTTTAAAAGAAAGTTGCAGTAAAGACTAATTCCAATTTTAAACCAATGCAAAACAAAAACAGCACTCTTTAAATTGTATTTAAAATGAGCTGATAGTGGTGTTTTAACACACAAACTGAGCAGTGTCACTAAGCAAGTTTAAATATGAATTACTAAAAAAAAATTTTTTAAAGTACCAAAATATTACAAGATTTTAAATATGGAACAGCAAACTAATATTTATCATATTGCAACATCTATTTAAAATTCTAGAAGTAAAAAATAACCAGGAACTCTCTCTCTGGAATGTCATTTGATTTACATCATGGTTGATTTTGAATACATTAAAAGAAAATTGTGTAAGAAAGTAGTAGCAGAATGAGCAAAATATTGAAATCATTATCGACAAAATTTAAGATTTTTATACAATGTTGAACTATAAATATAAACTAAGTTAGTTGTTTTAAGGAATGAATTCTCAAGCTAATCTTCAATATTAATAATGATTAGTTTTAGTTATGCATAAAACATGAAGTTTTCCATTGGTGAAAAATTGTGATTATTTCTTTATGTGTCACACACACACAACATTAATTTCCAGTTCCCTATGTTCCTATATTTTGCATTTTATATTCGAAGAAAAAGCATTTTAGTTCAATTTTAAACGATTGTTTCAAACAACATACTTTTTAAATTTTTTTTCATACATAATTTTTATTGCAATGACCATATAATGAGTTATGTGAAGGTTGGGTTCTTTATTTTTGTTTTCTGTCTCAAAATTTGTATATAAACGGGTTCAATTTGGTGGAAAGTTATGCATTACAGTGTAAAAGTTTTCACTATTGTTTAAATTATATAGTATGAATACAATTGTTGGAAGAGATATTTCTAATACTTGAATTATTTCTCTATAACTTTAATCTACATTGTCTATTAATATTTAGAGTAATAATGAATGGTTTTTTTGTATAACTCATTTTCTATAATGCAAACCTAAAAAAAAGGTACAAACATTTGTGTGGCACAAAAATGAAAAGTAAAATAATTTATTTAACACAAAACCAAACAAAAAAATCACTAAGAAAAAAATTGTCATTTTGTACAAACAGTTAACTTTGAAAGGATACAGTCAAGCAAATTTTGCAAAACCTGAATTTATTTACATCCAATACTTTTAATCTGCTACTATAACTTTCTTCACCCATATAATCTTAAGAAAGTTTTCTGCAATATGACACAGCTTAAAGTAAAATGCTTTAATTTCTTAAGCTAATTAAAAAAATTTTTTAGGTTCAGTCAGTGTACACCTTCATAGTATCACTAACTTGATCACATGTAAAACATTTGTTAACGCATGTAAATAAATACACTATTAAAAAAATATCTAATAAATTAACCCAATCAACTAAATTTTTATTAATTGGTAAGTTAGGTGAAATTAGTTTAGTAAAATTATGAAATCTATATATTCATTGAGCTGAAAGTAAATAAAAAATCTTAATTAAACAAAAATCTGATTTTCCTTTTAAAAATTAATACAATCTTAAATGTATTTTTAAAAATATTAGTTTATTAAATACGAAAACAATTTTCAAAAAGCAGCAAATGAAAAAAGGATATTATTACATTAATTTTTTTTTAAAGTAAATTTTGCTTTGTATCGAAATAAATTTTGTGTGCCCAAAGTAAACGATAAAAAGTCATCTCACATAGACGACTTAAATCATGACATGCTTATTTAATATTTTCTAAGCTTTTCTTCTTTTCAAATAACTTGAAAAATGGTGCTTATGTATTTCAGTTTAGCTCAATGTTAGACTGTTTTGTTTCTGTAGAATTTGTGAGATAAAATAACTTATGCTTTTATCTTAAAATGTAAAAAATTTAAACTAAAAAGAAAGTATTTTGATTTCAATCAATGATTTAAAAGTGTTTTTATACTTGAAATTTTTGTGCTGCATTTATTTACTATGAGGGTTTGGATTGCATGGGTCTCTCTAGGGAGGATCTCTTTAGCAATCCTCTTTTAGTCTTCGACTTCCTTACAGTCAACAAACTCGTGGATCTAGTCTGACTCCGTCAGACATGGAGGATAAGCAACAACAACTATGAGGGGGACATTTCAAAAGTATTCTTATATTCGAAGGAAATATATATATATATATATATATATATATATATATATATATATATATATATATATATATTACCTTGATCCAAATACAAATATAAAGCCCTCTGAATTCTTATAACAATAATAAAACTCAATACATATATTAAAAACCTTTTTAAGAAAATATAGTAAAATATTCACAAAAATGAAGAATTAAAATTAAAATTATAAAAATTTCTATTATTTTGAGACGCTATGTAGCCTAATTTTCCACGCCATCTAGCCTATTTAAATGTATCACAGCAGAAAAATAAAATAAGTTTTGTAAACAATAATTATGCTCTGAAACTGTTAAACATGAATCTAAGTGAAGTTTTGCAAAATATTGGAATAAATATCTGTTAAATTTAATATTTTTTATATTTTAACATTCTAGGATGACAATTAGGAATATAAATATTCAGAGATCATTAGATAAATTTAAGATTAAAACTTAAGTAAATAATAATAAAATAATTTATAAAGACAATGAATTTAAAAGTTTTAAATAAATAAAAAACACTTGCATTTTCTCTAATGAAAATTAAACATATTTATAGAAATTGAATAACTCAACAACTGTGAATATAAAATTTCATAAAAAGTAATTGTAAACTGCAATAAGGAAAATAAAAAATTATTTATTCATATTAAATATCAAAAAATTTAGAATCAGGTTCAAAAATTTAAACTTGACTGTATCCTTCAAGTAATGAGAAAACACACTGAAATAAAATAAAAACATAATTGTCCTATTAGGTATTATGGTACTAAAATAATTTATTGGGAAAACGAGCTGATTGTGACATTAACTATGTAATGCCTTGATAAAACTATTCTACACTGTCTCTCTTAACAGGCGCATAAAAACCACCATCCGGTGAATGATTTGTCAACACACTATACATAACACAAGGCTACTCCCAAGAGGAGAATATCCAAAATAAAAATATTTTACAATTATGTAAAGGCACTCATGGTTTAAACTTAACAAGAGGGATGTTTTTGGATGAAAGGCACTTGTCGCAGACCCACTCTGCATATACTTCTGCTGATAGTAAATGGAACGCAATGTCAGATAAACCTGTGCAGACACGATGAAACCAGAAGTTGCAGCCACTTTCACAGAGGATGCCCTGATCATTGTCATGAACTTCTTTGTGGCAAATTCCACAAGGATAAATAGGTGGTGCATTTGGGTTTTGGGGATTGAATATCATTGGTTGGTCAGGTGGATACACCTAAAATATTAAACATCAAACATATTATAAGAATTGTTAAATAACATTAATATATTATGTTTAACAGGTTATGATTCATAAATGTTAAAAATTAGGGAAATGAAAAGATAAATGTAGAGATCAATTTCATAGTTTGAAGAAATACATTTTTTAAAGGCTTTAGCAGAAATATTTTATAAAAGCTAATTCATTCTTACATTTTCTGGCAAATTTAATCAAACTCGTATAGTTCAAGAAAATTCCATAAGTAAAAGGACAGGGATTATTGTTTTAAAAGAATTCCACTAATAATCTAAAGAATTTTCCATTGAACATAAATTTATAGGTCAATGGTTATGTAAGATATTGGAAAATTAAAAAAATATTAATGCACATTTTATTGAAGATATCTAATAGAATCAAATATGAAAAATTCTATAAGAAATTAGTCTTAGAATATCAAATGTTCAACATAATCATGGTTGTAGAAAATTTCTTTTTTGATATATTACATAAAAATATGTAGAATGAGGTAAAATATTAGTCATATATAAATTATAATTATCAAACAAAATTCCATATGCCTTGCTGTAGTTAGGCATTATTTTTGATATCTATTTATGTCTGTTCTCTGAATCACAGGCTGCAATTCAGGCCATAAGCCATAAAATTAAAGAACTGAATATTAAATATAACAAGTTAGGATTTCCTTTTACAAAGTTATGATGTAAAAAGGATTTCAACTGTAATTGATATTTTAAATTACATAAACAGAAAAGAAATATAAAATTTAACTGTAATACAGTAGACGCTTGCTTTGATGAACTTGTAGAGATCAGTGAAACAGTACGTAAAATAGAAAAATAATGTATTAGAGGTTATTAAGATTTGATTTTTTTTACACCAAACTACTTTTACTTTTTAAATAAAGTAGTATTACAAATTTTTTATTAGAATTCACTATAAGAAAAGCTTCTTATAATGAAAATAAGATTCCTTTGTATGGGGAAAAAACAACATTCATATTTAAAAGTAATGCCCACTTTCACTTTATTGATGAAAAATCAAACTATGTTATCATTTATCTTTTTTTTTATTTAAAAACTATATTTTTAAAAAATGCTTTTTTCCATTGTTCAATGTAAAAAAGCATTTTGCTGCTTTTACCCTTAAAAGAAGTACCTTAGACCTGTTAGCCTTTGAGTTGCTTGTTTTGCAGTCAGTCTTTACATAACTTTTTTCTTATTTGATATCTACAAAAGCTCTTTTTTATTCTACCTCATTATGTTTTGAATAATATCATTATACGATATTTCTTCACATGTGACTCTATATTAAAAAATCTTCAAAAGAGGCATGAGGCAGCAATAAGGTACTTTGTCAGAGTTCATGCATGAGTGACTCTTTTTCACCCAAATCATCAGGTAAATTACCTTAGCTTTCTTTAATTATAGTTTCTTTAATAAAGACTACATGTTGAATGCTATTTTGTCTTACCTCCAACATTATTCCCAGCATAGACAGACAAATGTATTTTTTCTAGAAGGTAAATATCATAAGGCCACTTCAACTCTGCAAGTTCATAATCAACTTTTGAAACTCACTATTCCACTTATTCTAAAGCTCAAACTGTGTCTGGTTTTAAATTTTTGGTACCAATCCTCTGCTGCTTTGAAATCTTTTATGTTCAGCTTCCTAGCAAAGCAGTCAGATTTCTCTTTAATGACATTAGCATCAACAGGAATGTTCATTCCCCAGGTCTTTCTCAGCAAAGCAAGCAAAACTTTCTCCAGTTTTTAGCATGTTTTGCTTTTCAACAATACTTTTGAGAGAGACTACTCTTGCTGGTATTGTCATTATCAAGGAATTTTTCTGAGTTTTTAAAACTGTTGAGAAGTTGTTCATTTAGAATTCCATATTTTTATACCCATTTCTTTTTAAATATTTTTCACTTTATATTTTTAAAATTTTCTTTTTACTTTGACTGATAAACATGTTCTTTTCTTCAAACGTGACAAATTCTCAACAAAACTGGCTCAATCACCCTCTCAACAAGTAAAATGAAACCAAAATTACTGAATAACAGACCTCAAACTTTTAAAGAATTCTTTTCCAAAGGATATACAGGAGTCTAATTCAACACCACAGTTCTTTCCCATCAAATGCCTCTTCCCATTATGTCTAGAATGCCTGCACTTATGCATTATGTCTAGAATGCAGAATTTGATGTTCACCCTTTGCTCCATTGCAGCACTTCCACAACACCACTTTGCCACTTAAACAACAATATTTCACTAGATATGTTTCTATGTGTTTTTTCCAACTAAACTCGTGTCTACAACTAATGCACACTGCAAGGAGCATGTGCAGATGTACTACTTTCCAGATACCAGCTAGTGCATCTCTCAGGCGAGTGATCAGTTTCATGCTGTGACATCAGTTTTGGATATGAATATTACTCTAGCGATACCTTTTATTTCTCAAAATTTTTAAACACAAGTTTCTCCACGATTTTTTAATTTTTTTAAAGGAGGAAAAAGTTTTAGGTTTTAAATACAATGATGTTCATCAAAATGCTAATAAAAAATACAAAATCTTTCCCCAAAAGATTTATTTATAGTTTTATGATTTATATATAAATATTCAATTTATTCTTTTGAAATATCATCATATTGTCTATAATACCTTCAAAAATTCAACATAACTCATTGATTAATTCCTCTAATCCAGTATACCAAATTGAAACTTAAGAACAAATAATCAAATACGTAATTTTTAACAAATGAAGTGTAGATTTTTTTCAATCCTTCATAGAGATAAAAATTTTCAACAAATGAATGAACTTTACAATATTTTTGAAGCATTGAAGAAATTTAAATAAGTTTCAAATTTTAAGTAGTAGAAATTGCAGAGAAGATATAATTCCTTTAAAGAAGGTGACTTATAAAAATATTCAAATACAGCTGTCTCATCAAATACATAAAAATACAAAGAATTAAATGAGCTGGTTATGAAGTTCCACTAAATATATCATAGAGACCTTTTTACTGTTAATTAAGAGTTCTCATTACTTTTATTAAATTTATTTTAAATGCAATAGATATTCTGAAATCTAAATATTGACATTTATAATATATTAAATTTTTCTAGTGGTAATCAAGAAATAGTCTTAAAATTATATAAAATATCTCTATAAACAAATATATGAAAATAAATATGAGAGTACAATCCAATACAGCTCTAGAAAGCACAACTGAAGAAATAACAATCATGTATGTATATAGAATTTATAAACAAACTAACAAGATAATGTTCCATGTGAAAAAATATATTGAGTAATATAATTCAAGCACTAATATAATTAGAAACAAATTTTATTATTTTAGTTTGATAGATCAGTTGTTGAATTTTAAGTTTTTAATTAAAAAACTGATTACAGATATGATAATCACAATAAAGGAATGATCTCCAAGGAAAATATGCATAAAACATAAAAAATTATTACTTAGTAACATAGTTACTTTCATTTTATTTAGATTCATAATTATATAAACTGAATCCTAGGCGTCAATGTCAAATGGCTTATATCAGAATATTTTCTTGATTTTGTATAATGTAGCTTTTGCTTTATGATGTAATGTGATTGTGCACATGTGCAAAATTAGCTTTTATTTGATTACAATTTAATCTTTTGAAAAGTGGATGAATTGATGTTTATATATTGAATTTTTGAAAGTTAACTTTTTCAATATAAGTTTGCAGCAAATTTTTTCTTTTAAGTTTAACAAGAAAAATTTAATTTGAAAGTTTATAAAATATTTTTTTATAATATTTTCTTTGTAGAGTATATATGGTGAAGTATCATTCCACGAACATCATGGCAGAAATATTTGAAAACAAAATTTGTTTATAGTCTAACCAGTGCTGATAATTCTGCAAGTAATGATTAAGTGAGTTATTTTATGAATTTATTTAATATTGCTGTTTGTATGTAATATTTTGTATTTAATATTAAGTATTATTTATAAATATTTCATATATTTGAATTTAGTTTCATTCAGAATGTTATAGTAAAATAGGCCTATGGTCTTTTTAACCATCCTACACTAAATCTAATCTAAATTTATTCGGAATGGAAATATTAATTAAAAACTTTAATTTTTGTAAGAACGTATACATTATAGAATTATTTTTATTGCATGGTTTAAATTGGAGCTAGACTGCCCTACACTGCAGTTTTTTTTAAGGTTGATACCACCCACTGGTTGATTAAAATTTGAGTTTTCATAAAAATGGATTTTAATTACTTTACAGATATTCACCTGTTGTAGACTACATGATACTTATTTTATATTTGTTTTTTATTATGCAATCTTTGTGAAATTAATGTCTAGTTATTAGCATTTTAATACTTTTGCAGTAAATAATTATAATGAAATATTTGAAATTTAAAACAGCATGCAATTGCAAAGTTGAAGTTTGAGTGTAATCAGTATTTGATAATCAGATATTGCGTGTTGTGAAGTAAATTAGGTTGGTGAGATAACTGTGAGGTGCTTGGCATGAAAATTGGAAAATGCATCAAGCCCACACAGGAACCTAGGATTTTATCAGTGCATCATATGGAGGATGCTCTTGTAAATCTAAGTATCACTGCACTGGTGAGGAAACATGTCAACAATGCACGCTCATCAATTCTCTATTATGCTATTTGAGAAACAAAAAGCAGTGCACAGAGCATCAAAATAAAGTATTTGCTTACATTTCTATTTTTATTTAAATATATATATTAGCAAATTACAAGAGAACAGCAGGTAATATTAACTAATTAACCAAGAATTATATAATTAAAATATTTTTATTAAGCCAAAAATAGTTATTAAAATTATATGAGGATGTTGCAAACAGCTTTGACATTTAAAATATCTTAATAATTTAAATTGACCATCTTATTATTTACTTTTGCTAAAAATTATGTTAAAAAGAAAAACAAACAAAATAGGAATGTAGAGAGAAATTTTTTATATCAAACCAGAAATTGCTAGAGACTCATAAGGTCTAAACTTCTTACAATTATTGAGTTATGATTTAAACAATAAACTTTCATATTAAAAAAATTCTAATTGATTACTTTTTCTTAAAACTTTTAGACTTGTTTCTTTAATGAGATTCATTTGGTTTCTTTGCCACTCAATCATCCTTTTTTGCACATGAGGGTTCATTACACTGTGACATACAGTTTAAAATGAATTACTAACTACTACAAACATCCAAATTTGAAAAAGGATAAATTTATCACAGCCAGAAAATTAACTATTTGACTGCCAACTCTATTTCATAAAGTTGGAAAACAGCTATATATTTAAAAGGAAATTGATGTGACAAGACAGATAAAAATTAATTCATAATTACATATATTCCAAACATAAATGACGATTAATATAAAAAAGAAATTAGCAATTTAGCAGAGTACTTTATCTGCTAATAAATTTCATGAAAACTTTACACTATGTATTTTCATAAATTCTAAGAAAATTTAAATTATTTGAAGGTAAATATAATATAGATTAAAAACTGATATATTTTCATTAAAGCTTCATTTATTTTATTTTTGCTTGAATAATTTAAATTGAATATACTTCATAAAATGTTTGAAACCTTTTCATTGCTATTATATAACAAATATTGAAATCTGCATTATATTCACTTGATAAAAATAAACATTCATAATTATAACAAAATATATAAGCAAATGGAGATAAAAATTGATAAACACTTCAATATGAATATGTTACACATAGAAAGCCAACTTTTTCATTGTCTAGTATTGGCCCATATGTGGCTTTTCATGTAGAGAATTATTTCCCACACACACTACTATGTGAATTAATTGCGGTAAACATATTTTTTTAAAAAAATTGTTTTCTCAGGGATTTTCAGCCTCAAACTAGTTTCAGCTGCATGTTCTTATTACACGCAACTGCCCTTGACTGGTCTAAACCAGATTTTTAGTTAATTCTACATATATTTTCAGTGAGTATCAAAAGAAATTAACAGTTTCATCAAATATATAATTTTAGAAAAATACTAAGAATCTTATTTTCTCATTACAGAATAAAATTATTTAATTGAGAAAAAATTTATAAAAGTTATAATACTGTAATAGTTAAAATATTACCTGTAAAAAAGAAGAATCTTTTTTATTAGTCTTGCAGAGTTTGGTGCATTTGTAATTAAGCTGACATGATACAATAATTGGTAATTAAATTACATTTATTATATTACATACCAAAAAGCTTGAAAAATATGTTTTAAAAAGAAAAAATTTTGTTCTTAGATATAACAAAATCGTTAAAAGTCATTTTTGTCTTTAAAGTTTAAGACTACAATGTTTAAATATTATTAAAATTAAGATTTTTTTATTGAAACATTTACTTTCTTTTACATAGTACACATTTTTAAATTTTGAACATGATTTTGTTTCCTGATAAAAAAATTAATAAAATATTCATAAAAAATATACACTTTGCTAACAAAGAATGGAAATCATGGTAGATAAGATGTGGGTAAAAAGTTTGGAGGCTATACTTGATTGCTAAACTTGTATAAAGTGATAGAAATATGTCAAAGTTGTTTCCAGTTTTTTGAAACAACAGAATTCATTTAGTTCTCAGAAATAAAATTTTTTCATTACATTTTTTAATCATTGAATAAAAAAAGAATTGTATACCTTTCCAGATGACATAGGTACAGGTTTTGTATGCATCGGTGGGCCAGACATATGTGTCATGTTGGATACAGGCATATTGGAAACTGTTGATGGGGTAGATGAAGTGACTGTATCATCAAAAGGATTGCTGGCAACAATTGTTTCACCAAATCCTGTTAATGGCTGTGGAGGAACAAGATCTGGCAAAGCTGGACTTGTCTGCAATTATGTTGATAATTTAAATGTATATTTTAATTTTATTAAATAACATTAAAATAAATAAAATGACATTAATTAAGTGAAATTGAATCTTTATACAGAAAAAAAAGAATTAAATTAAATCATAACAAAAGTTACAAAATTGTATTTCACAAAATAGAACATTTCAGAAGAAAGAAAATTGTTTTGGGAGTAATTAGAAGTCATTAATTAAAAAGAAATAGTGAAAGAATAAAATAATAGAAGTAATTTATCTTTTAGCAGTAAAGTGGATTCGAAACTATTACAAACACACATTCAAATCTGAGATGGAAATTAAACCTATGTACTGTTGAACCAAAAAAAGGAATAAGTATTAACTATTCAGATTCCAACTAGGCAAAAAGAAAAAGAATGAATACATCTTGAATGATCATTAATATACTTTAATTATGTAAATTTGCGAATAAAGAAAACTGTGATATTCAAATAATGCAACTTCTAAATTAATATCTCTTAAGAATAATTTAATGGAATAAGCCAAATGGAAAGCAAGAGGTAAACAATTAGTAATTTTTTTAATATTAATTTAAGGATCAGTAAATGATTAAATTGATTAAATTTTGGATCAGCTTTCTATTTCTGTATGCAATAAAATCAAATTAATTCATCAGTAAATGGTACAATAAAGATTATCATATATAACTATCAATGATATTTCTTCCCAGAAAAATATATTTACATAAGTACATGTGACCTTCATTATAAAATATTTGATAAAATTTATTTTTTAAAAAGTGTTTAATTTCTTTTTGGCTCATTTAATCTTATTTTGTGGCTAATTAACGCATATATATTGTGTTTGAAAGAGTTGAAAGAGGTGATTTTTTTAAATAAAATTTAAAAACACACAAGCCATAACTATCATATACTTTCTTATCACACATGACAATAATTCAGACAAATGTAAATTGTTTGCAACTAATTTCATGTAGCAACTAATTCATGACAGGTGAAATGTGAAATGATTCTATAATTCTTACAAAACATTTCTATATAAGAATAGTTATTTGATTTACATAAAACTTCAGAGGAACTGATTCAACTCTTCATTTTCTTGAACTTGATTTTTCAGTGAGTAAAAAATAACTAAACTACAATAAGGAGGTATATCAATTTTTGGTAGATATCCCACAAAATATCATGGTGTTATTACAATAACTCAAGAAGTTTAAGAACTTATCAAAAGAGTCAATATTTTTATGAGTTTTATGAAAAATTTACATAGTTATATAAACCATATGGCATTGTGAATTATTACTTCACAATATGATTTACTAAAAGACTAATTAAGATTAAAAAAAATGTTTCTGGCATAATTTATATATTTTAAGAAACATGTATACAGTATTTATTAATTTAATACAAATAGAAAGAAATTAATTCAATTGGGAACTTTAAAAAGTTAACTATTATTAAAATTATTTAATCTATCCAACTGATTTAAAACAAACATACAAATCAACAACTTTGAAAATGTTATTCTCACTGAGAATAAATCTGGAGCATTTATAATTCAAAAAGGATCAATAATATGCTTTTTAAAAATAAATCAACTTCTTCTGAAACTAATGTATGAATGAAACTATAACAATAAGAAATGAAACTTTGACAGAGAGCAGGGACAGAATTCATACTAAATCCATAGAAATGCAAAGTTTTCCCCATTAATATTGGCAACAAATATTACAATGCATATGTAAATCAAAATAATCTTAAATTTTTTTTATCAAAATTTAAAATTTTTATAGAAACTTTTGGAGGTAAAATTGGAAAATTATGGTAAATTATACATTAAAGTTTGCCAACAAGTAAAGCAGGCAAGGCCAACACTGTGGATAAGAAAAAAATATTAACAATAATCATGTGTTGCAATAATTATAATTATGAAACATTTATTTCAAAAGTGATTGAATAGCAAAATAACCCAACATTTAAAAATATTATCCAAATTTATGGATACAGGATTAGCAAAGTGCTTTTAGCTCAGACATTCATGAATTGATATTAATTGAATATTTAATAATAAAAACAAACCAAAGTTTGATATATCAGCTTTCAACAAGATATTATCACTAGGGTAATTTCAAGAATGATTTAAAATTATTTACCATGATGTAAAATATTTTAATATTGCAGGATAATTCCTCATTTTTCTTTTAACTGTTATTTTCATTTGAATTAAGATCACATATTTTAATTGTTTGCTATTTAATAATTGTCATTTTGCTATTCATTGTATATGGAAATTCTTGAATTCTTGAAAATGTAAATAATTATCTGTAATAAAAAATATTCAGATTAAATATTATTTTAATAATAATATTTTATAAAAAGACTTGATCATTTATTAATTAAGTTATTAAATTTTGTAATACAGTGTAGCTTATACAGAAAACTTCCAACATTGATATATTTTCAAAAAATAAAATAATTTCAACTACATTTTACTATTTATTTTTTAATTTAAATTATATTTTAACTGAAACTTATTGCTTATTTATGTTTTCTAATGAAGATCAAAATAATTATTAAAAATGAAATTGTAATAAAAGCAATTAGTACTATATTCATATGTGAACTGCAAAGTATTAAGTTTAGAATACCTGATTAGGTGTGCCACCAGTTCTCCTTTTTTTTGTAGAAGGGCTTTCTGGCTGACCAGAAAATTTTAAGTCCCCAGCTCCATCTGGATCCCCTAAAGATAAAAAGTTAGATAAAACAATAAATAAGATCATTCGATGGCCAATTTTCTATCGCAGAGTAATATAAATATTAAATACATTCTTTCCATTAAAGATTGATTATTCTTTCTACATGAATAAAAATGTTTCAAATTTTCATGACAGCTAAGAAACATGACATGAAAATTACTTCCAAGTTTACAGTCTCATAAGCCTATTTAACATAACATTTATTAAAAATAATTGCTTACTTGAAAGCAAAAAAACTATTTAATAGGACTTTAAAATGTTACATAAATAAATAAATATATATTGTACCGAGCTTCACGGGTTCGTGTCGATTGAGAGTTGAATAAAGCAACCACTTAATGAACACAAGACTTTTATTCGTAAAAAAATCTCACTAGATAAACGAAATTCCCGCTGTAACAATCACAATTATACAGCTACAATTCGTCAGATATAATAAGAAACAGCTTCTAATCACAGGTCTCAAATACCTCAGACAGAGAACAACTAGCAGTCACAACTAATCGTCTTCACTAACTGACTGTCTTCACAAAACTCTATTACTATTCCATGTCGGGCTGCGGTATTTATACCTGACTTGGCGGAGAAATCTACCAATTTCGCCAAGGCTCTGGAAGCTTCTAGGCTATCTCGGAAAATATTGGTCCTAGAGCTTAGGTGATGGATGTTTCCAGAAGTATCGATTTTTCGCCAAGTCGCCAAGAATCTCGCCAACCGTCGCCAAGAATCTCGCCAACTGTCGCCAAATTATTAGGAAATCAGCTTTTAAACTACAACACGTCTAAATACCGCAATTTTTTGCCCAAAATGTGAGAATTTCTGATCTGTCTGAGATATTTTAAGACAAATATAATCATTATTTACAAATTTGTAACAATATATATATATAATTTATTGTTTTTTATATTTATCACAAATTTAAGTAGATTTACGAGCTTAGCTAATAATTCTCTACATTTTAATATTACATAAGAGAGTCTTTTTATAATATCTGCCAAAAATAACTAAGCTTATATGAATTATAGAAGGTGGTTGTAGCATTTCTGCCTTCTACATGAATATTTGTCAGGGTGGATACTTGGGAGTCTTCCCACTTTTTTTCATGAGCAACATGTGAACATGACCAACTATCTACTAAAAAAGTCCTCTTAAAAGGTAATTAACTTGGTGGATGTTGAAATGGCTCACTATGTTAGGTCATTAAGTAGTCCACGACACAGGTTCTAAGTCAGTAAATAGAATAAGTATATGAACCGAATTATTAATTTGGCTCACATTTTATCTTGTCTGGACTTATCAGGCAAGACCTGGCTTAAGACCCCCTTTTAGTTCTCAATTTCTTCTAAGTGAATGAACTCATGGACCTGATTAAGCATTGCTGGTCACAGAGATGAAAAACAACAGCATATGAACCTATGATTTTTCCACCCCTCATTACAACAGTTTCAACAAACCTTGTTTTTTTTGCTCCATTCCAGTAGGTTTGAGTAACAAATTAAAATAAAAACCAAGATGTTGGATATAATAGATATTATTTGAAAATTTATAGTACTTCATAAAATTTTTTTGCAATTATTTTTTTGGTAAGCTATTAATTTAAAATATAAATAAACATTTTAATGATGTTTTCATATAGTTTCCTCAATAAATGAAAAATATACCTTAATTTAAAAATTTATTGGTTCAAGATTGGTATTCAATTATATAACTATTTTTGAACCTAAATAATTTTTTATTAGGTTTATTTTTTACTCCCTGGAGCAAACTCTCTACTGCAGGCTAACCGCAGGTGATAGTGAGTTGCGGTAAGTGGAACACACCTGACAGGCCTACAAGCATATAGACCAATGTGCCCTAAGCATCTGTACACGGTCTGCCTTGAAACTGTCGTACTGATAGCTGTAGAGAGATGACAAGACAGGTCTGATGCTGTGTTCTGTCATTTGCTTTAGCAGTAACTGCAAAATACCTGACCTCATTTGGCATTGTAACACGGGGGAGACCTGTGCTGTAAAGTCTACTCACATTACCATCATCTTGAAATCATTGCCAAAGCCTAGAGATGACACTCTGGGTAATTCCTAGTTCCTCAGATTCTTCCAGCTGGGTACATCCACATTCCAGACAGTTGATAATTCTACCATGTAAAACATGATTCAAATGCTTCCTTTGTACCATAACTTTGCAGTTATTGCACTGAAAGGCTTTTAAAGCACTTGTGAACAATTTTACTTCTTTGCAACCATTCTTTATATATCTCTCTCTTACACTCTTGTCATTGTGATGTATTATCGGTGCCATCTGGTGGTTTCTTGTATTTGCATATTATTCTTCAAGATGTGCGATAATTCTACATGTGAAATTTTTATTTTAGAGTAAAATTTCTGTGTGATTCTGAATTATTCTTAATTTATGGACATGAGTGTAAATTTATTTCGTAATTTGATACCAAGTTTTTAAATAGCTTTTTGCAATAAACAAGAATACTCTGTACCACTGTGATAAGACCTTAAAAATATTCTTTACAGCCATTTACAGTAATTTTCACTGTTAAAGATATTAAAAACACATTATATTTATCACTACAGTTAGTGAATTTTTTCAATATCATATAACTACTGCTTCTAACTTATTTATTTGCATAATTACACATTAAATACGAGGGTTATCAAGAAAGTGAGGAACGTTTTGCAATAAAACAAAAACTGGGTACAGGAAATTTTTTTTTATTATATACATCTGAAAGAGTGACTAAAATGCTACTTTCTACATAGTCACCAAACAAATTAAGACACTTATCGTAGCGGTGGACAAGCTTCGAAATTCCTTCGTCATAGAAATCCGCCGCCTGCGATCTCAGCCATTCGGTGACGCATGCCCGTAGCTCGTCGTCGTCATCAAAACGCTGTGTAGCTAGCCAGTTCTTCATCTTCAGCAACTAGTGAAAATCACTCAGTGCTAGGTCGGGACTGTAGGGTGGTTGTGAGCAAATCTCCCATTTGAATGAGTCAAGAAGTTCTGCAGTTCGATTTGCCGTGTGAGGTCGGGCATTGTCGTGAAAAAACAAAATTTTTGACGATAACTTTCCTTGATGCTTGTTTTGCACTGCTCTTCTAAATTTGCACAATGTTTGGCAGTACCGATCAGAGTTGATTGTTACACCATGCTCGAGAAAGTCAATAAGCAGCACACCTTGCCTATCCCAAAAAACAGTAGTCATAATCTTCCTCGCAGACAAGGTTTGCAAAAATTTTCTTGGTTTTTGGGGGGAGCTTGTGTCCCCCCACTCCATGGACTGCAATTTTGTCTCGCTTCACCCACGTCTCGTCACCCATTACGATTCGATCCAATAAAGAATCACCACGTGTGTGGTAGTCGTCAAAAAATGTTAAGGCTGCTCCCATTCGCTGACCTTTATAGAGGTCTGTAAGCATTCTTGGCACCCATCTTGCACAAAATTTATGGTAGCCAAGCTTGTGAGTCACAATTTCAAACAACAAAGTCTGTGAAGCTTGTGGGAAGCAAAGCGAAAGCTCCGTTATTGTGAAGCGATGGTTTTCACGAATCTTCTCATCAAATTTGGCTACCAGATCGTCTGTCACAGTGCTCAGACGTCCACTCCTCTCTTCATCATGCACGTTGGTTCGACCATTTTTAAACCGGATACACCATTTTCGCACTGAACTTTCATTCATTACATTGTTGCCATACACTTCGCACAGTTGCCGATGAATTTCTATCAGTTTTACTATTTTTGCTAACAAAAACCGTATTACGGACCACACTTCACAACTGGCAGGATCTGAAATTTATATTAATCAGGGCACATTTTAAATTGGGAAAATGGGCAGCGCAGAGATGTTCTTGTTCTGACAGCTGGATGCTGACTGAAACTCTGAGCACGCGCACACCAAAACATACGTGATCGCCGCGACCTAGCGGCGCCAGACGGAAACATTTCTGAATAGCCCTTGTAATAGTGCGGTTCAGCAGAATACTGTGTCAATGAATTTATTACCTAGCAGGACTTTAAGAAGTGAGTGACAGATTTTTTAAATATGTGTTTTTTCTTTTCATAAAATGATATTTTCTAGATTATAAACATCCTTTTGAAGAAAGTTTTCTATTACAAAAAATGGATAGTAAATTTTGCTAACCTGTAATATTTCTTTCATGAGTGTTTATCAATGTAGTTAGGGAATTATTGACAAATTTAATTCACTTTATAACTAAAGAGATATAAATCCAGAACAGGATAACTGTATAATTTCTTTTTACTTTCTTCAAAATACTCATTTAATTTTTTAATGAGTAATTGTTAGCTTGAAACAGCTCTATCCTACTCCAGGCCCTTTTCTAGGCAAGTAATAATTCCTTGGGCAAAAATAGTTTAAATCAAGAACACAAGTAATCTTCCTATTTCTCCAGAGTTTGTCCAACACTTATTTTCCAAAGTTTCATATGATAAGAAGCCTGGTATCTTAGTGGCAGCATTTCACATTTCCAAGCGACAGGTTCAATCCTCAGGTTGGGCATGATCAACTCAGCCTTTCATACCTTCAGTAGGTTGATAAACTGAGTACCCAATTATGCTTGGGAACTAAACACAGTGTGTCTCACGTTAGGCTGACCACCTAACTGGGATATATGCTTCATACTCCAATGCCCTCAGTCATGAAAACAGTTATGGGCACTGAAGGCCTTGGTACACATGGAATGTCGTGCCACGGAGTTTAGTTTCATATGATGAGCCAGAAGGAAAAATATTAGCTTACTTTTATTCTTTAAAACAAGATCTATATTAAAGCTCTTATTTTCCTTACCAGCTCATCCAATAAATCTGGGTGACCAGTCTTCAAATGACCAGTAATCAAATTTTTTTATCATAGTTAGAAGGTCCCTGATAAATATTTACACCAATAAATCCTCATGTCCAAACTTCTCCAGTAATTGTCAAATCACATTGGAATAATTTTCAGCAGTAGCTGGGAAACTTTCCATTATTCTAGTTGCTTAAGACTTAGGCACAACATTTTGCAAAAGATAATAGAAATTACTTGAAATAATACTATTATCATATAAAATGTTTTTAAATTGGCCTCTTCAGTTTGATTTTTAGCAGCTTGAATTTTCTTTTCCCACCAATCTTAAACTATTTTCACAGACTTCTTGTAAATTCATTACAATTTTTAATTTGCATCATCTCTAATATTTGACTAAGTACTCTTTTTGTATCATACCATGTTTTACATGTTTTCTTAGTTATCCCTTTTAACATTTAATCGTGCCTCTTCATGTAATTTCCTAACTTTAATTTTGAAAACTTAACTTTCTCAGGCAATTGCCCATTACACATGAGCACATATAATTCTATTAGGCTATAATGACAGTGACAGAGGGGAAGTATTAGCACTTCAAATATGATTTGACTGAGCTCTTATATTCTGTACTTCTATGTTCTTTTACAACAGGGGTGAGTGGACTTTTTTTTGGGTTACAAGCTACTTTTAATTTTTATGTCTCATGATCACCCGCAATGACGTTTGGGAGTTAAACAAGCATATTTTTAGATATTTGAATCATTAAAATTAGCACTGATGATGACTTCAAAATATCCAGGTGGTCTATCGGTGAATCTCAATTCCTTTAATGTCTGCACCTGCTTTACTATGTTCAATAGTTGTAATATGGTTTTGTTAAAAATATGAAAAATATTTTAAAAAAGCCATACTAAGTCATTTTTTTGTATTTTGTAAAAGTAATTTTTCTGCATATAGAGAACAATAGCATTGTTCTCTATATATAGTCAGTAACAATGACACATGATCTTTCAATACTCTAAGAAAATGTAGAAACAACTTCTTAAAAACTTCAGTTTATCTCTTCATGAGAGTCATTTAGAAAACAAACTGTGTATAATGGATGCTCAATCTAGATTCTTTCCCGAATGAAATTTTAAACTTTTTGACAAGTGAAATTTCATTAAATGAATTAAGGTGCCTGGTTAGCAATTACTCAATTTTCATCAAAATGTTCCTTTATAAAATATCATTTTTCACCTTAAGTTAAAAGATTCATACGAAAAATAATATTTTTTTTACTATTAAATATTTGTGATATTTATTGCTTGTTTTGTAAGAAATACTCATAATGATATTTCAGAGCAAGAAGAATTAATTTTTTTTACTGACTAACTCTTAGTTTTCCTATTATTGAGTATTCATTGAATCTTGAACAATTTTTCAAAGGACAATCAAAATCATTTAAATCAAAATTTTGTTTACATGTTATTGGTTGTTTACATATTACATTTTATTATTATTGTTTACATATTACATTTACATGTACACAGAACAAGGGATAATTAATTGGGAAAATGTCAGAGGGAAAGGAAGACTGAGGAAGAGATTCCCAGTCTAAAGAAGTAATTACATTCAGATTGGAGGCATGTGCTCTCTTGTGTTGTCCTCCTGTTTATCTCGTTCACCAATGATGGCAGTTCCTAATATAAGGACTCTAGCACACTTTCCAGTCGTTACAGGTAGATAGAAATCTTATTGCTGTGGTCATGTAGAAGGAACTGTGGTAAATAATGCCAACTAATGTCCACTATATACATAGCAACAGTTTTTAAGAATGGATTAGAGCCTTTGCTGTCTTGAGAATTGGATCTGTTCATGACAACCAACAATGTGAACACTTGTGACTGGTGTGTAGTTAGTTGGTTGGGTTGGTTTTATGGCGCAAGGTCCATGTGGCTGGTGTGTAGGATACATTTTTGATCACACGTCAGCAGATATTAAAGAAACAGTCGCTTTTTTCTGCCAGGATAAAATGGAAAGATAAAATGCATAACCTTTGAATGTTATTGTATTCAGTAAGCTTATAAAGGGAACATTTGGACAACTTCCACACTCGCCAACTTGTGTAAGTATGCATGAATGATTTCATGAGGTACATGAAACTTAATAGCAAGTTCCTGACACATTTGAGAAATATTTTCTATAATAGCTATTTTCAAACCATTGCCATTTAAGACTGTTGGATGCACCCGATTGTGGTACTTTTTGGAGCGAATCATTCACTGGAACAGAATTCACAATGCCATCTTTGTGCAATATGTTTAATTACTACCTTATCTCTAAATAATTTTGCATTGCTTGAAAGGCTTAAATGAAGTTGTTAATTGAGAAGGAGATTAAGACAGTTCCACAAAGGATTTGTCAATTGAAGAAAAAGGCATGTTTACCAGTCAAATTAAAGAAAATTCTGGAAGTAGATGGAAAACAGAGAAAATTTGAAACTATACTAAAAAGATTATATAGCATCTATCCAACATTCTAAAAAGAATGGGCCTGTCCTAACTTTTATGATCAACTATAACTGATAATGAAATATTGGAAACTTAACAGAAAAATCCTATCTATTTACTATCACAGAAACCAAAACTCAATGACATTACTTTCAAATATACACCTGCCGCTCTTCTTACTTATATGGAGTTGTTTTCTATATATAAGGCAATGATTAATTTATTTGAATGGTCCCACCAGTATACTCATGGTAATACAGTAGGTGCCCTGGCACTTCTTGGTTTGGGGCAGCAGTAGACAAGATCAAACTGCTCTTACTGGTTTCATTTGTGGTCACCTGTCATCAATGACTTATGTTAGAGGCATTAAACACTTTGAAATCTGCAGATGGTGCTCTTCTGCACAAACCTTTTTTAGTCACATTTTATCTTGTCTGAGACTTACCAGACAAGACCTGGGATTAATCCTAGTATCCATAATGTGATGCATTTGACGACATTAAGATTTGGATTGTGTGTTTATGTATTGCCATTTTGAGATTCCCAATTCTCTTTATAATGAAACACTCTCATATGCTGATGGTTATGAATTGCTAGCCTTGATCATTGGTGACACATTTGAAAATTAAGCCAAACATGTTACAGATACTAGGATTTTACCAAGACCTGGTTCAAGACCCCCTATTAGTATTGGATTCTTCAGAGTGAATGAACTCATAGATCTGTTTTAGCACTCCTTGTCATTGGAATGAGAAACAACAACCAAATATTGATATCTGACATTTGGTGGTAAATTTCCTTTGATAATTATTATCTGAAGGAGAAAAAGTAAGAACTATAAAAAGTTGAGATGAGAAATGCAATATTTATTCTTCGTTCTGTTTGTTTTCTTAAAATTTTTTTATTTTACATTTTTGAATAGATAATTAGCAAAATAAATAACAGAATTCGAAAATATTTGGTGATGCCGGCGGAAAAATAACAATAATTTTTATTCGAATGTGAATAGATGAGCAAACAACTGCACTAAAACTGTATAGCATCAATCTATAAAATGTTTGAGATGCGACAAAAATAAAAAGAGCAAAATAAAACATAAATATTATGACATTGCGAAAATAAAACGACGAAAATATTAACTGTCAAAATTCCATCTCAAAATATAAAAAAAATAAAAAACAATACTTATAAAAGCATGAGTTATAAGACAAATATAAATTAATGATCAAGCATCAAATATTTATTCAGAGGAAGTCATGTAAAATGAACAAAAATTCCGGAAAAATGAAAAATCATTAATAATTTACCTTTGAATTTTGTAGCAGTTTTTCGCTCCCTTGGCATTTATATTTTTGTTAGATATTTACAGCGATTTATGGGGCAGGAAACATAGGAACATTGCACTTGTATTAAATTAATACTTTTCTATAAATCAAGTTATCATTTTTAAAACACATATATATGGAATGACCACAGGATAACCACAACACAGAAAAAAAATACATAAATAAACGACGAAAAGGGATGCGGGAGATTTCACTTCCCTCTACATAGCGTGGAATATTACACTCTATTTTTGATTAAATATTGTTGATTTTCTCAACATTAGATGGCGCAATATGTTATGCCTTTTTTTTATTCCCGGTTTCCTAAAATTCACCACTAACTCTTGAGATAGGGTCGTAATTAATGTTGCTTTAAATGTTAATAGAATTCGAATTTAATTCTATTTTTGATTTAATTAAAACATTTTTTATAATGGAAATACTTTTTCTTGACAACATTCGAGTTTCAAAAGTAAAAAGTAGTTTTAAATGGTAAAATAAGTGGAAAAAATTACCAAGCCTAGGTTGGAAATATATTATATATTTAACTTAGTGTTTATACATACTTTTATGTATCTCAGTAAACTACGTAATATAGAGTACTTCCTTTGTCTGCTGTTTTTCTGCTTTTGCATTCAAAGAAGTATTGCGAAAATTAAAATATTTCATGATGTACAATTTTCACAGCAGAAATCAATCATTAAATTAGCTGGAGTACTGACAATAAAACTTTAAAGTACTTTTCAGTATCATAGTTTATGAAACTTTCATGTGTTATTCAAAAAATATTAAAAACAAATATTTCTAATCTTATCTTATTTAAAAAAGGATTTATCACGGATGGCAGAAAGATATTTTATGCATTTTTTGTATAAATTATTTGTATATTTTCTTTTCTAAGAAAAGTAATTTTAAAGTAATTAAAATTACAAAAAATTTCAAAGGTGTCACAAATTTTTTCTAAAAAAATGAATTTCCACATTATTAAAGTTATTGCTTAAAAATAAAATAAAAATTTACTTTTAATGAGAAAACGGAAAAGAGAGGTAGATTATTTAAGTTCGAGGAAAATTTTATTTAATCATTATTTTATTTTTTTGCAACTTTTTATTGTAATAAGATTTAGAAAACTGTATATCATTTGCTACACTGTTTTCTGATAAGGCCACCAGAAATATCATAATGGATTTTTGCTAACATAAAATTGTTTGTGTAAACATTTATTAATATCTGAAAATATAAGATTGATTCTTATTAAAAATTGTTCGTATAATAAAAGTATAATCATAATACTTTTTGTCAATTTATAATTGATTTTCTCCATCATGCAGAAATTGACTACTCAACTTAAGCACATGCTTGTTTTATTTATTTATTTGAAAAACTTGTTTTCGGTTTTGAAATATATTTAAATGCGGTAATTGAACAAAAGCTAAGATCATAAGTAATATATATTATATTGTGTCTGTTTGAGAAGAAAATATCGGTTAAAATAAGTATGCTCTCACCAATTACAACTGCCTGTGCAAGAAGGAGTCCTTTTTTACTTGTATATTTTACATAAGATATTACATCATATATAAAAAAAATTCATTTTTTGATTTTTTAAAAATATTTTTTGTTAATAAAGTTAATGTGTATTTTTTTGCTTAATAAATAGTCTTAAATATTTTACGATCAAAATTTGTAGTAATTTCCGAAACTAATAAAATATTCTAAGAGTCTAATTGAGTTAAAAATTTTGGATTTTAGTTTCTATAATAGCTTATATTTAAATTAGCAATTTATAATTGTAAATGACTATTTTACTTATTGAATTTTTCAAATTATAAATTTCACTGTGTTAAGTGACTTAAATGTGATTATTTAAAATAATTTAATTTGTATTACTATTATACTTACTGTATTCACCTGTTAAGGTGATTTATGTGAATGCATGAAATCTAAAGTCATTAATAATTTTAAATTGTACTGAAATCACTCTAATAACTATCAAAAGTGTATTTAAGTTTCCAAATTAACGTGTTTTTTATTTTAGAAAGCATTGATTTTGGAGGATGGTCTGGGGCAAACATATAAAGGAATGGTTTACAGTCGTCGTTTAATGTCTGTTTTAAATAAGTCTTCTTCAAGAAGTGTTCTAAATTTTCAAAAAAAAGAAAAGTTATTTCAGTCCCTTGTAAGTGAATATTTTCTTTTAAACTTTTTCATTTTTATAAAACTTAATTGAGTATTTTTCTATTTAAAGAATAAGTAAATCTTCCAAAATCAAATTAATCATATAATTTCCACTCTGATCTTATTTGGTACAAATTACCTGTCATTGTGCTTTCCGAATGTTTTTTTTTTTTTTTTTTTTTTTTTTTTTTTACAACAAGCATAGAGAATGAAATCAAACCATTTTGTTGGTAGAAGTGTTTTTTGCTATCATTTTATGTTTATTATTTATTGTAATTTATTTTATAAAAAGGATGATTCAATTTGAAACCCAGATAGTGAATGAAGTTATTCAAAACATCACTTGTAGACTGTTGTGCAAAGTTTTAGAAAGACCGTTCCAAGATAATTTTAGTCACTTTTATGGAGAAAAGGATATGATTAAGTTCTCATAATCTTATTAATTAACCATTTTATAATTTTTAAAAGCATTTCATATGTGCTCTTTCATAAGTTTGATCACAAATGTGATTATGAGATCAAAACTTGATTTTGAATGTTATTTTCAAAATTTATTTTTAAGTAAAAGTTATTTCATACTTTCCAGTGCATGTCATATGTAATTTTTCTTGTTTCCTGTTTCTTTTATGTTCTGCTATTTTAAATTTGACACCCATTTGAATTTGGTGGTATGAATGCTCAAGTTGCTAAATATAAACAAATTGGCAGCAACTCACCTAGATTTATGAAAATTAACCAAAATATACATTTATATTTATGTTCAATATATGTGCCACACAGAATTTTAATATTTTTGCTTTTCTGTATGATTTTTGTAAATATCTATTAATGTATAATAATTTGTTTATTGACATGCAATATTCTATCTAGAGTAACAGATCAATAGACTTTGTAAGGCATGTACAGTCAACTCCATTCAATACAATAATAATGTTTGTTCCACAACAAGAAGCTTGGATTGTTGAACGAATGGGTAAATTCAACAGAATATTACAACCTGTGAGTATGTTATTATGGTTTAAAAATCATTTTTAAAATTAATTCTTTATGGATATTAATTATAGTAAAATATTTGGTTATTTTTATTTGAGCATTATAATCACAGAGAGGTAACTTTTGGGGAGTTCTTTTTGGATATCCAATATTTTTATAGATGATATATTAATCAAGATTAGGCTACTTGTTACCATTATGGTTATAATTTAATCAAGAAATTATATAATGTGATTAATTATCGTTTACTATACAAATATATTTCTGTTTTCTCATGTTTAAAAATATTCCATAACTGGTGTTTATTTATTTTTGAACTGGTATTATAAATAAATTTTCTTGCTATACTTAATAGTATTTTGAAATTTTAAAATTTAGGGTCTTAATTTTCTCATTCCAATTGTTGACAAAGTAAAATATGTGCAAAGCTTGAAAGAATTGGCAATTGACATACCTAAACAGTCAGCTATTACATTAGGTGAGCAATTTTTATAAGAAAAATATGATTTTACTTCACTTATTATGTCAATTTTTCTATTATGTGTCAAATTTTTTTCTTATTTTAGATAATGTTACTCTGAATATCGATGGTGTTCTCTATTTAAGAGTTGTTGATCCTTACAAGGTAGAATTGCTTTACTTGCTTCTGATTTTTTAAATTTTTAGTTTAATCAAGTAGTAGACATTTTATAATTTAATGTGATTATCTTATTCCTGATAACCACATTAAGAAATTTCTAATCCATTAAATAATTAATTATTTAATCTATATTGGACACATTATTTATTAAAAGTTTATGCTGATACTAAAATTTATTATATATTTCATAAAGCTCATAATAAACAATCTTCCTTTTTTAAGTTCATAAAATTATAGTTATTGCAATTTTTTAATATAATGTAAGGAATAAAATTTATTGAACATAAGTATTTTATAAGTGCTTATTTTAAAATGTTTTTGTTAGGTTGTTTGCATGAAATTGATTTTTGCTCTAAGTTATTTGTATTAGATGCAGAAATGAATAATGAACTGATGGTGTAAATAAGTTATTGTAATTTGTCAATTAGGCCTCAAAATGGCAATTATCAAAATGTTTATTCAGAAAACACAAAGATTTTAATTGAATTTGCACTGTTTTTTTAAATAAAAGAATTTCTGTCTAGCATCAGTGGTGTAACAGAGATGAGCAAGGAAGTCTATCATTGCCTGATGGCACTAGCACTGGGCTACCAAGTAGTTCATGATTTAATTATGTTATTAATTGTAGAGTTTAAATTGAGAAGCTAAGTAATCTGGAGTTGAAAGAAAAGGAGTGATTGTGAATCAGAATCATTCACCTAATATAGAAAAATGTACCCCACAGTAGAATTAATTCCTTTAGTCAAATGGTTCAAAAGATGTTGGCACATCTAATGCATGATTTTTTTATGAACATAAGCAAACTCTATAGTCTGGATTTTTTTATCTCAAAACCTAACTTGAGACTTTAAAACAATCTATATTAAAAATGTTATTTTAAAATAAGTACTGCACTCTATTATTTGTATTATGAGATTTTTATAATTTTAATAAAAAAATTGCCAAATTTTATTTTTTAATTTTCTTATACTTATTTTCTTCTGTTTAGTTTTAAATAAGTTAATTCTGGCAAACTGGAGTGGAGGAATAAAATTCTTTAAGCACCATAAATACTATAAATGCCAAAATAAAAATTCCAATAATCTAATTTTTGCAACTTTTATTTGTAGCATATATAGCAATAATCTGTTAACACCTCTAATATTCCTTTATAGGCTAGTTATGGTGTAGAAGATCCTGAGTTTGCAGTCACGCAGCTTGCTCAAACTACTATGCGTTCTGAACTGGGAAAGATATCTTTAGATAGTGTGTTTCGAGAAAGGGAGTCCTTAAATTTTGGAATTGTTGGTAAACACCTTATTTTCATTCAGTATCTATTTTGCAAAAAATGTTATTTCTTATGAATATAGCTGTAAAAAGCCTACCCAGGATGAAGTTTGCATCCACTTGTGTCTCACAATGCTAAATTTTGTGTCTTACTTTATATTTGTAATGCAATTTTTATTTCTCTTTGTATTTCATTAAATGAACAGAAAACTAAGTAAATGAAATTATTAAATAAGTTAATAAATATCTGTTTATGTAATATGTTTAGTTTTGACCTAAGATTTTTGTGTAGATGCAGATAGTTGGAATGTAAAATCTGATGAAAGATTTGTTTAAAAAAATTTTGAATTCCACAAAATATGTTTTTACCCATTCAAATAAATAAATGTATATTATATTATTTCAAGTGTCAAATGATGACTGTTTGCATTGATTTCAATAAGTCATTAAATATTGACATTTTTACATAATTTTTATACATTAAAATTACAAATACGGTCTGTATACTCTAGAAAGGAAGTGTTTTTCAATATAATATATATTAATCTCCAACTTGCGTTTGTTTGCAAATTTTTTAATATATTATAATTAAAAAAATAGAAAATTTGTTGAAAGCAAATTAAATGATCATTGGGAGAAAGATTATTTTTCCTCAATTCAGAATTCAAAGTTAATGTACTAAGTTTAAAGTGAGATGTTTTATAGGAACATCATATTAAAAGGCATGAGATGAGAAGAAAAAAGCAAAACATTGTATATGTTGATTTTAATAAGCAATCAAAGTATTTTAAGTTAGCTCATTTTAAATTATATTTGTAAGTTCGCTAAAATTTTTGATTCATATATTCATCTGTTACTGTCAAAGCATAGTTATTTTATTTCTATGCTAATTACAAAAAAGTTGAAATAATTTTTGGATGATGAGTTAGCGAAAACAGTTTTAAAAGAATTTTTTGATAAAACAAGTCATGTTCAAGTACTGGTGTTTCATGCTAAACTACATGTCATCTCTTTGGTGATATTTTGATGAAATCAGCAATTTTCTATGGCAAATCAACCAATTCAAAGCACAATTTTGTAGTTTTTTGCAAATTTGAATTTTTAAGTATCTTCCTGATTAATAACAGGGGGAATACTTTCACTGGTTACAAAATGCAATTGTAAACTTACCATTAAGCCAGATTGCGAAAGCATTGAAAGTAATGATATTTTTGTTATTGTTTTATATATTAACAAAATATATCTGCTTAAATATTTATGAATCATACTAAGAAGATGGTTAAAAATATAGTTCGTTTATACATTATTAAAAATCTACAGTTTGAAGAATTTCTTAGTAAATTTTCTTCTGAATATTTTAATTTAGTATGCTTTACTATAATTAGTTAACAAAGATTGAAAAAATGTTTAAACAATTATTTATAAAAGAAATTGATAAAATCTCCTTAAGTGATAATATGCTGTTAGGCTTTGGTGATTATTTCAGAAAATTTAATGATTTGATTAAGATTTTTATGGGCAAGATAATTTTTTAACCAATGCTTATAATTTCAAAGTTCTTGATAAAGAAAGTGTTATTTTAGCCAAAATTTAGCTAGAATTAGAAAAGCCAATATTAAAATTTCTCAATATTTTTAGAAATTTAGTTAAATGAAATAAATAATGCATTTTAGTCATTTCTCAGAATTATAAAAATATTAATCTTTTAATGCATAATTCATGTTTATGTGAATAATTTTTTCTGAAAGTTTGCTAATGCAGTTAATTTAGTTTAAGGTATCACTATAATGCTACCTTCAATCTATAATGCTACCTGCCATCAGAGTTGTGTATGAAACCATTTAGGTTGCCTAAGTGTAGTCTATGTATAAAATTATATATTTACATTTTTTATTTAAACAAAAGATATGTGAGCTAATTAAAGATGGGCAAATTTAAGCATGTTAATAGTGTTGCAAAATATTATTTCTTCTCTGATAAATCTAAATTTTATTTAAAAACTCAAAATATTTTGTTGCAACTTTTTAAAAATTTATTTTTATTTGAAATATTTTTCCATTTTGTAGAAATTCAATGTTTATTTAATATAATTTTTTTACATGCTCAACTCAAAATTAATAGCATTCAATAGCTGAAAATTTTGAGAACTGCCTATGACTTAGAACAATAGTTATATCACAAAATTTATGTATACATTTTAAATCAGTGGAAAAAATCTTAAATTTAAATCAGATATTTATTGTTTTTATTAATTATTGATTAATTTAGTTACTGAATTGTATAGTTTATTTCTTCAGGCTGTTTTTTGTGTTAAGTATAAAGAATCAGAGAAATTATATATATGCACCGTTTAAAATTGAATACCTTTATAAAAGTTCGTGTTTTTCTAAATATAAATATGTTTTTTCAAAATTAAATCATGAAGTACATGTCCTTCTGTGTTGCTTCTTAGAGACTTAAATATAATTTAAACAGCATTACTGTAATTCACATGTAAATATTTTTGAAGTATTTCATTTTTAATAAAAATTATGAATTTTTTTTAATAAATATGTGCATAATATAATATTGGGATATCAATCCCATAATTTTGTCTGTTAAAATTTAATGCTTCTTAAAAGTTGAATGCTAGAAGTATCTTCTTTTATGGTTATTTTTCCTTGTAAAATCTAAATTTTAAAACCAATTTTAAAAAAACAAAAAATTTTAATTGGAAAATTTAAAAAATAAAATTTAATAATCATTTTTGTTAAAATATTATGAGCTGGTATGGGTTTGGAACCATTTCCAATTTTTGCACCAAGAATTGCGCAGTCATCTCACCAACCTAAATTATGTCACAGTGTGCAGTACCTGATTTTCAAAATCTTGATTGAGCTCAAATTAAGAATTTGAGTTTCGCAGTCTCATGTTATTTTTGATTTCAGATATCAAAATTTCAAATATTTTATTATAATTATTTACTACAAAAATATTATGCGAAACTGATAACTAGAAACTTATTTCACAAATTTTGCAAAGATTACATATTACAAAACTAATATAAGTAATTGTAAAAATCAATACTATTCCTACTCGGTCAATAAAATGTTAATCAATTTTTTTGATTGAATCAACTTTCAAAAGAAAGCAACTAATCAAAAGATTTTCTGTCAACTAATAAAAAGAATGCAAGCACATTACAAATATTCTGTATATAGCAATATTAAGCAGGTATTAAGAGTTGTAGTATAAGTCTAAATCAATAATATAAATGACATACATTTTTAGGAAAAACCTGGTTTTAAAACTGGGCATTTGCACCCACTTTAAAATATTATCTGTATAAATGCAATTTAGGTGGGAGACAACTTGTCAGCAAATCTAAATCCTTAAAACATTTTTATGAAAGCTTAAGTTTTAATTAACTGGGCAGTAGAGCCTGTCTTAAAAATATCAGTGTAAACACAATCTGTATGGGTGATAATCATGCAATAAAGCTGTATCAATAACATACACGTTTATGAAATCTGCACTTTTAATCAAATTACACTAAATAGATGTACCTAATCATCATTGGGGGAAGAGTTAAAAAATATTTAAAAAAAAGTGTAAATTCAATTTATCATTAGCCATATTTTACACTTGCTACATGCAAATACTAAAATTTAAAATTTTCAATCATAAATGAAAACAATGCACACATCAGGTTACATCAGATAATTGCAAGAATCCATTCTTTCACAATAATCTACAATTTTGGTACATTTGTCATTTGTACTATCTCAAAGAATTTAGTCTAATTTTTAAATTACAATTGAATTGGCTGTGTATATATATATATATATATATATATATATATATATATATATATATATATATACATACATACATATATATATATATATATATATATATATATATATATATATATATATATATTTCAAAATACTTAAGACTATATTTTGTTAAATATATCAGAATTAAATTCTGTAATATTGCTGATAATGGAAAATTATTTGCTTCCATTTTCATTATAGATACAAAATTAGAAAGTTGTATTTAATAAAAATTGATGAATTCTTTATGTTTGGAAATCATACACATATTTATTTAATTACTTATTAAATTTATTTTATAAATTGTTTGATTCCTCTTTTTTTTTTTTTTTTTGAATAATAATTTTTTAAGTTCAAATTGTTTTAATTTTTTATCAATCTATTTCTGATAATTATTTTTAAATCTTTGAATCCTTGTATTTTAAATTACAGAAGCAATAAATAAGGCCAGTAATGCTTGGGGAATTGATTGTCTGCGATATGAAATCAGTAAGTTATTTTTTTTAATTTGAGAATTAAATATATTAGGTTGTTACTATTTTAAGTTTAATAGTTTTGTAACTTATTCTATTAAACAAATTACTCAGTGAACATTATATTTATGATATTAATTTTCACAAAAGTAGCTTTAGATATAGCTGTTTCTTATTTTTTTAAAATAATTTATTTATATATAGAATGAGTCAATTATTCAATAGAACTTTCAGTGCTGTGGAGATTTATTTTTAAGTAATTCTGTGACAATTTTCTGTGATTAACTATAAATATTTCTGACTTTGCTTGAATAGCAATGCAAAAATTTTCCTCAGATGCATCTTTTTATTATTTTAATGAATTTTTTTTATTGGTTCAATACTTTAATACTAACATCAGACTAAACAATTTGAGAGTTGTTATGTTCTTCTTTTGCATTATAATTTTTGTTTGTAAATTATTATCATGTATATTTTATATAACAAATGTATTATTTTGTTATAATATTAAAGGCCAGATATATGACTATTAAAATTTAATTTCCTTTCAGTGAAATCTGTAGTTATTTCATTTATCATCAGTTCTTAAAGTGAAAATTTTTTATTCTATAAAATGTGTTTTTTTAAGTGAGCATTTTTTTAAAAAAAATTTAAGGGGATATTCGATTACCTCAGAGAGTCAATGAAGCTATGCAGATGCAAGTAGAAGCTGAAAGAAAAAAAAGAGCTGCAATTTTAGAATCGGAAGGTTTGTTGTTACTTCTTTATTTTTGTATATTTTAATTGTTTTAAATTCCATAAAACATAGTTATTTTTATGCACTATAGAGTAAAGTACTTAATATTTTTTAATATTTATTATGCATCATTTCATCAATTTAAAGTAATGTGAAACTAAGTGTCTAATTGTTTCTAAATTCAGATCTATTTTACTCATATTAATAACACAGTGTGAGGAGACCAAAAATTAAATAATTCCTCATTATAGATTTCATTACAAAAGTTCACTCATATGAAATTGTTTCTAATTCATCTAATATCCAATTTGAATCACATGAAGTATATCTAGTAATGAAATTAACATCATACCAATTAAGCAGAAAATAGCTGTCTAAAAGTGATGACAGAAATTAAATTTTTGGCTAGATTCTTAAATTAATGTCTTTTCGTGATAATTTTTTTTATTTTTTAGTTTTATTTTATACTGAAATAAATGACTAAATAGTATACATTTTTAAAGTTTTTAATTTTCATGTATAAAATTTCTACCATTTAAATTTACACTTTTCGGAATAATCTTAAATTGTCGAGACAGATGTATATTGTTAAACTGACTTTGTTATAGATTCATTGCAGTGTGCAGTATATAAAAGATTGCTATCATTTTGCAGATTAGATATTTTTTAGTTTTAATGAACTAAGATTATATAAATAATAAGGATTTATTATAATCCTAATTAGGCTTATAATTATATGATGAATATGGGCTGTAATAATTTAATATAATAAATCAGAAACATGAGTAATAATAATTAAATTTAAATGTCTCTAAAATTATTAAGCAATTTACAATTATTGTGTTACCAAAATATGCAAATATTATGTACGTACAAATTATCTACTGATAATCATTTACATTTAAACCAAAAAGAATAATATCTTTATAAATTCATATGAATGCAAATTTTAAAGTTCTTTTATAAAATAAGACAGAAATAATTATTTAAATTTATTAATATCTTGTAGAAAAACCTATTTTGTTTAGTAAATATAATTTTGTTTAATTCTATCAGTCTCTAATTGACTATATTAAGTATATTGTAAAAGCCATTTTTTTGTAGTACATTAGAAATTTTTACAGTCTCATTTTGTGGTTTAATTCTTTCTGAAATAGAAAATACTTTACTGATGTGAATTATATAAAACTTTTTTGTTCCATAAGCTTAAAAAGTTCTATAATGTTTTAAAATTTAATGAATTATTAATGATAAAAATAGAGTGCATTTCTACCAACTGTATCATTTACTTTTTTTAATTTTCATTCTAAGTTTTATGTGAATAAGCCCAAATTTGAAGAATAATTTATTCAGTAAAATCACATAGAAACTTCCTATTCATTTGTATTCATCTATATATTATGCGAGTGATTGAACACTACCTGTCTGAAGAAAATGTTGAAAATTATATACACCTGCAAAATTGGTAGATATGCTTTTTTTTTAAGTGGAATTATTAAGATCAAAGTAATTTGTAAGTCATTATTTCTATTAATGTGTCATGTTATTGGTAAATGCTTAAAATAATGAAATAAAATAATAATTAATTTACTATGCAATAATCTGAAAGATATTTCATATGAATTATTGTACATTAAATTATTTCAAGTGACCTTAATAAGACAAAGAATGATGTTATATTTGGTTTGCAATTTTAAAGGCAATAAAAATGTCTATTTACATTTTATATGATTAATGAGCAGTTACTGATGAAATTCGAAGTATGCAAATCACTATACACATTTTTTTCTATCAAAATATTATTAACATTCAATAGTATAAATTAAAAATTTCTTCTTTTTATGTTATAACAGTGGACAGGAATAAATATTGGCTATCCAAGAAAATTGTAAATGATTATATTTAGTATTTATTTTATTCGTTACTGCTTTTTTAGTAAATTAAATGAAAGGGAGGGAACCAAATGTGTGCAAAATAAATATATATATAAAATAAGTAATTTATATTTTGTAAAATGAAAGGAATTGCTTTAATTATCTGAAGGTTTATAATTTTACTGAGTAATTTTTTGTTATTAAATCAACACTGACCTTAAATGGATTTTCTAGTGAAAAACTAAGCCTATTTGATTCTCAGCAATCAATTAAACAATTTAATTGCTCTCTTCAAATGTAAATTTTTATGTATTATATATAAATATAATAAAATTATATGGAATGTAAATTTTCTAATTTTATTTTTAATTTACATACTTCTTTGGTACAATAAAATTTATTATATGGAAATTATATATTGTAAAATTAAGATAATTTATATTTATAGATGGGTTTTACTGTTTAGAATGTTTTACTAATATATTTCTATAGGTGTTAGAGAAGCTGAAATTAATGTTGCTGAAGGTAAAAAGAGATCTAGAATTCTATCCTCTGAAGCTGAAAAGACTGAACAGATTAATAAAGCACAAGGTATGAATTGCATACATTTTTTAAATTAAAAATAGCATTGTTTAATACATATTTATTTAAAATAACATTGTTTAAGTACTTATTTAAAATAATATTACAAAACATTTAGTTGCATTTTTGTTTAAAATATTATTCAAACTATAAACAAATTTCTATTTAAAAGTGCTTAATTAAAGATATTTTATTGTAATTTCTACATTTTCATTTCATTTTTTTTTTTTTTTGAAAGTGTAGGCACTTTAAGAGAACAAAAATTTATTTTTATTTACATTTTTATCGTGCTTTACAAGAATTTGTTTAACCCTTACTAGGTATATAACAATGATTATATTAATCAGCAATGAAGTGTGTTTGATAATTTATGAATATTTTAAATAATTTATTGGTTGTTGAACTAAAATATGTTAATTAAAAAATTCAACTCTGTACATTGAGTTATAAAATTTTTATATTTTATCTTTTTATGAATGTACAACTGTCATAAATGACATTAACTCATATTCTTTAAATCCACACCCATAATACTTTATGAATCTGAAATATGTTTTATATAAAAGAAAAGAAAAACATTTTATTCATATTTTAAAAAATATAGAATCCTAAAGGAGAATTTAAATTTTTGTAAGCGATGTAAATTATGATGAATTATTTTTATTTTATAGTTTGTATTATGTGAGGTAAACTATAATACCATGCAAGATATATGCAAATTACAATTTCTATCATCATCAGATTTCAGATATGCACACAACATATCTGTCTTCCTTGTATGCTAAATAGTCAGTATACATAAATCAATATTTAAAATAATATTTAGAAAAAGAGTCCATTTAATAAAAGTATTTACATAGTCTGTATCACTGACCTTAAATATCAATCTTTAAAGAATTCCTTTTTTGTTGATTAACTAATATTCCACTTTCCTGTTATTATTTTGGAAGGATAAAATAATTTATATAAGATTTTTACATACAGAAGAATGTGTATTAGGTATGAATGCTTCATTACTTTCTCTGCTCTCTTAGCCCAAAGTTAAAGACTCTTTGTTGGGCCAGATATTTGCAAATAAATGAGAAACAAAGTTTAAAATACTTATGAAAAAAATTAAATAGAGAAGTTAAGAAGAAATTTTTACCAATTTTTTTAATAAACTACCAAAGTTTTAAATAAAACAAATTGTATAAAATAAGTTAAAAAATTTATTTTTAATATTTCATTTGGACATTTTACTGAAATTTTTAATAAGATAATGAGAATTACTATAAAAAAAATTTACAAAGATGCACGAATGGAGTTTAAACATTGAAGAAATATCCATGTGATTACTATTTACCATCTGTTACTGTATAGAGTTCTCCATTAGTGTATAAAAATAAATGTTACAATCGAGCATAGGGGAAAATTTAACGATTCAGTAGATAGACTTATACATAAATCATGTTTTTCATCAAATACTTTAAAAACAAAAATATTTTTTTAAATCATTTAGAATTATATTTAAATAATATATAATATTAAGAGAATTTTTTCTCAGTATCATCACATCCAATTCCTAGAAAAATGTTATGTGATGAAAGAAAGTCATTGTTGTATATAAAATTATTGCAATTTTTAATAAAATATAAATTATCAATCTAAATTTTGAATACTTGTATTATTGTTGAATACTTTTTTCTTGGCTGTTTTCATAATTTTTGATTTAATAGTAATTTATTGTAAATGTCTTTGGTTTATGGTTTCATCTCCCTCCTTAGATGTCATGAGAGTACAGCCAAATAGATTGTACTTTGGTCTTTGCATGGAAAATGATTCAACAATTTAGAGGTCCAATTTTATCTTGGATGTGCTGTAGCAGTTCAATATCCACTTTAAACTATAGACTCATGGCTACTTTTCTCTCATGCAAAAATTAATCATTTAGAAATAAACAAACTAAATCTGTCTCAGACATAGATGTTTGTACATCTATGTCTGAGACAGATTTAGGAGTCTAATTTAAAGTGAAGGTTATGTTCGAATTAGAACTGTGGTGCAAAATATGTCTGTGAAATGATAAGCAACCATTTAAAATTTTTAATTTCATTTTCCATGCAAAATTAGATATTGCAATCAGAAAAGTTTTTGTTTACTAAGAGTTTTAAAATAGTTTACATAAATAGTTTTAAGATTCATTCATTTTATGTCATGATTGAATTTAAGCCTGCATATGTGTCAGTTAATTTTATATTGTACTGCTTAATAGTTTTCTTTTTTGAAAAGAAATTCATAATGAAGGAAAATAATATTCAAGTGGAGAATGCGGGCTTAAGTATAGAGTTGTTTACTTGATAGTACTTTTTTCTTAAACATCTATTTTTGTTTTCTCAAATTTTATTTTAAAAAGATAATAAATACAATAGTTATTATTAAATAAATGATGGTATAATGTAAATAAATAACAAAACAAAAAAATTAAGTTTTTAGGAGTTTAGCAAAATTTTATGCAAGTTGTTCAGAAAATGCATATTTTATTCATTTGGAAAATTATGTCATCAAAATCACTTTAGTATAATACAAACATTTGAGTATGAATGCATGTATGAAAAGACATAAAATTGAATCTTTAAAATATTGCAAGTTAAAGCAATTTATGGCAGGTAATACCGAGCTGGCAACCGAATGGTTAGCGCTCTTGCCTTCGGTTCAACAGTTCGTGGGTTCGAATCCCACCTTGGGCATGGATGTTTGTAGTGGTTCGGAATCCACTTAAAGCTTAAGTCCCGGTCTAATTAGCCCTCGTGTGCAAAAAATGACCGTTGAGCGACAAACAAACCAAACCAAACCTATGGCAGGTAATAAATAGTAATAATTAACTAATAAATAGTAACATAATTTACTCTGATAAATTATCATACATCCTAATTTAAAACAATGCTTTTATTTATGTATTTAAAAATACTTCATTTGTAAGTAATTAAACAGGAAATTATTAAATAGATTTTTCAATTCAGTTCTTTGTAATTTACAGGTGAAGCAAGTGCTATATTAGCTAAAGCTGATGCTAGAGCTAAATCTCTACAAGTTGTTGCTGATTCTTTATTAAGAAAGGTGCTGTATTTTACTGAATATTTTTAAATATCTGCTTGTAATGATTTAATATTAGAAATTTCCTAATTTTTCTTATATAAATATATATATATATATATATATATATATATATATATATATATATATATATATATATATATATATATATATATTCATTGTTAATTGATTTTATTATAATGGAAAAAACAAGCTGTTCAAAATCGCTAAAGAAATAATTTTATAGAACTAAGCAAATAATTTGTAAATCAAAATATTTGTGAATTAAAATGTAGTGGATAACATAAAAGTTACAATACAAATATACATCTATGACATTGCGCACTCAAGAAAAGTGTGGACATCATAATTTGATATTTTTTGTTTTACTTTCTTTTAGACAAAAGTTTTTGACTGTGTAAAAAGGGATTTGAAAAAGTTTTAATTGTGTGATTTCCTAGAGTCCATGTCATAACAAATTATCAATAATTCGAAACTATCATAATAAAATATCTAGAAATAGATTGTCGGAATAACATGATTTATATCCAAATCACAAAGGCATCTGAATATTGCAGATTTTATAGAAATGGAATTTATTCTAAGCAGTACAGAATGAGGTTAATTTTTCAGAACAATTGTGTAAACAATCTGTCACAGGAATTATTGATAATTAATCATAACAAATTCGGTATTGCTCTTCTGCTGCAAAGACAATAAGTTTTCTCTGTTGGATAAAAGTTATCAATTTCAACAGTCTAAAATAAATTTCATTAGAGAATTTTCATTCATGTTTGACAATGTAGAGAATTTCTTTGATATATCAATCTTTTGTACCCTCTGGAAGTAATTGGGTTGCTAAAGATTGGGTAGGAACTATGGCAGTTCGCACACAAACCTTGATTGAAGTCAGATGCTACTCATTGGCTAGTTCTGATTCAATCAATGTGGTTCAGTGGAGTTAGAGTTTATTTTGGGTTAAAAGAAGAAAGTGCTTAGTTCCATATTTGTACACAAAAGATTACAGCATCAATGGGAATGATTGCTTTAAACAGGAATTATCATGGATATACCAAAACTAAAAATACAGATATGTCAAAACTATTGTTTTTTCTTTGTTAAGGTAGTTTTATTCAACAATATTCAACTTGTTAATTTTAAGAATACCTCTAATTTCTCAGGTATTAAAATAACATTTTTTACAAAGGTAATCCCTGATTTATTGTAAATAACATTTTCATTTGTGTATGCTTCCATAGAAATAATGCTAAATGGTAAGACTTTTTAATAAGTATGCATGTCTTAATTTGACTCACATTTTCTGCTGTTGATACTTTTAGCTATTTGTCTATTATTGTAAATGATATTAATGTTATTTTGTTGCATAATTATTATTTGAGTAAATAAACAAAATTCAAATAAATTGTAATTGTTGAAATTGTAAAAAAATTTTATTGACATAACTAGTAATTATAATAAAGAACAAATTTCATATTTCTTTTAAAATAGTTTTTTTTTGTTAAAAATTTATCTTTGAAATAAAAATGTATCATATCTGAAATGTTTTTATTGATAATTAATGAAGGCAATCAATATAAAATGGTACAAAGTTTTCCAGGGACAATTTAAGAAATATTAATTCTTACACACACACAACCCATTCTATAATTTTAAATGTAATAGTCAGCAGTGATAAATAGAATAGTGAAATAAAGACTTGCTTATTGAAGAAATCATACAGATATTTCAGAATTACTGCAGATATTGCTGGCAGATGTTCTTGTAATCAAATTTTGACATGGAACCTGTTAAAGGTTGCTTTGAAAAGCATATTGAATTTGCTTATGTGGTTATTATTTGCAATACAGCATTATTTGCAATACACAGTTTCATTACCATTTGTAATAGATTTCTTAACAATTCTATATTAAGTTAAGATCAAAAAGCACCTCCCATTAGTAATTGTAAACAAACCCCATATTTTTAAAATATTTTTTCTTCTGCAATTATTTTTTAGCTATCCCATTTCAGTGATTAAAAATTAATTCTAAAATTCTTGCATAAATTTCTCATTTCATGAAAAATAAAAAAGGCAGGAATATAATGTTATATATGTTAGTTGCTGTTGGAAAGATTATCAAAGGAATATTTGATATATATTTTAATAAAAATTTTTTTATACTTTCAGAAAGGAAATAATGCAGCTTCTTTATTGGTAGCTGAACAGTATGTATCTGCATTTAGTAAACTTGCTAAAACTGGAAACACATTGATTCTTCCATCTAATACACATGATGTTTCTTCCATGGTTGCACAGGTAATTCAATTTCTTTATAAAGCTTAAATAATCTTATTTCTATAAAAATGTTAATTAATCAATTTTAGTCATTCAAATTAATTTTTTATTCTTTTTGCAGTTATTTTTTTGATAATCCTCATTTGCTTATGTTAAATTTGTTGCTATTCTAATAGTTTTCTGATAAATAAAAAAAATAACAATTAAGTCTTAATAGAGTAAAAATGTATGTTTACAGATTTTAAATAAACATATTTTGTAGGCTATGGCTATTTATCAAAATATAGCTCCTAAAGCTGAAAACAAAGAAAACGCAGTTGATTTAGAAAAGGAAAAAGATTGGGAAGAATATATCAGTGATAAAGAAGACATCCCAACAGATTTGGAACAACCAGAAATTAACGAAACTGATCAAAACAAGGACAAAGCTTAACAAAATGTCTATTTATTTTATTTAATAAAATGTTTAAAATACTGCATTGTTTTATTCATATTAAATATTTAATCTAGTGTATTAAAATACTATTTTCTAAATATTTTCCTTTAATTTTACAATGTCCTTTAAAATTACAAGATGGATATCAAAATAATCGAAACCTTCGATTTGATGAAGAATATCGATTTTGTAATGAACGCTCTTAAAGAGACCATAATGATTAATTTATATTGAAGTTGAGTAGCTGTGTGGGCCTCAAAGTAGATGTTTAATTTCATCCATGTGTTTATCAAACCATGATTGGATATATCCCACTACATGAATAGGTAGATTATCTTAGTAAATTTCTTAGGATTATTTTTAGTATCTCTTGCAGAAAACAAAGTTTTCATTATAAGATGGACCTGATCAGCTAAAATTTCTCTTTACTTCTCCCTAATCACCACTCATTTCAGGACTATGATTAATCCAGCAGAAAACTACAACACAGCTATCCATATTTCTCATGCCACCACCTCTATATATGCTTAACAATCACCATAATATGCTTGTGCAGATATCTTCCTAACAGTTAGCCATTCTGTTCTAGAGAAAATGTGAAAAATGATTTGTCAGGCTATATTATTTTTTCCACTTATCAATGAACAGGTTTGATGAATGTGACACTGTAGACGACGCTTGGCATTAACACTTGTGACAAGGATCTTGGGAATTACTGCTCTGCCATGAATGTTCTGTTTAAAAAGGTGGCTTTTAATTAAAGAATTCCAATAATTACTGAAGTCTACAGTTACTTTTGCAGCTATTATTCGCTTTTTAGATATTGCAATTCACTTTAATGCTAGTCTATCGCTTTCACTGAGCTTCTCTTTCTGTCCACCATTTTACTTTACTGAGCTTGTCGTGTAATATTAAAAGCCATGTTGAGCAAATTCTACATAGCATAAAAAAGATCAACATGTTGCACATTTTATTTTGAAATGTGAAATTAACAATTTTAATGTTGGTATCTTGGGCTACATTTCTGTTATCTAGATATAAATATCTAGTAGCAACGTCTGAACTTTAATAAGGCATAAAGTTTCGTGCTTGCTGTCAGTAATGGTATTTTACCAAATGCTGCTGTGTTTGCTCATATTTAGAAAAACATATTAGTTCTTTCATTAAACATTAAAATTTGAAGATCTGAATTCTTAAAATGTTATTAAAAATTGAATTTCAGCAAAATTATGTTGAATTTAAAAATCCGAGTTTGATTAATTGAATAAAGTTAACATTTTAATAGATATTATGTCGTCTGAAAAATTTTGTAATTAGAAACAGGATTTTATAATGATTCAGTGTAATCTACATTAAAAATGTGTTTGTCAAAATTAAAGTAACAGAAACTGAATTTTGTTTTCTAAATTCAAATAATAATAATCGCTTGCTTCTTTTTACGTTAAAATTTGTAGAGTAAAATACATCTTCAAAATGTTACTTTTCATTTATATGAATACATTTTTTATTCCCTCACTTTTGTACTAATCCACAAAATTCAGATGTTCTGTCTGAAATAAAATGGCATTTTCTAAATTAAACTGACAATCTTCAAAAACTGTCAATTTGAAACAAAAGACCAAATTCTAAATTATTAAAACACTTAAATTTGTCAGCATTATTTTCAGATATAAACTTTTATCAAGATTATTATGCTTTTAGAAAAGAAACATAAAATGTATTCGGAACATAAAATGCAAAACACTTTTGCATTCCTATCTAAGAGTAAAATCTTTACTTTTCAAAATCATGGTGGCCTGTTTGGGAAAGAGTCACGTTACTGGAAAGCTGGACCTGTGACCCAATTGAATGCCCAGCATGCTCATTAATGGTGGCTAGAATACATAAAATAGAAAGTAATATTTCACTTGCAGGAAATTTCGACTCTCTGCCCTTAGTAGGGCAGAAAAGTGAAATATTCTTGGTGTTTAAGCATAGTATAAAATCTTTAAAGCAACATTACATTTATTGTGTTTGAGCATTTCAAATAAAATTCTTTCGAAAAATAAAACTTCGAAAGTTATGATATTTAATGTACTTAATTGACTGACAAGCACAGACGTTCATATTTAGAACTCACTTTTCATGCCATATATCATGCTCTATCATGATATCATCAAGTACATAAAAATGTAAAGAAATAAATGGGCTAGTCATGTTATTAGAATGAACACAGAAAATATTCTTCGTTAAGCCCTCTGAAACAAAAGCTAGGGTATGACACAATCATAGATGGGCTGACTGCCTGGAAAGGGGTCTTGCCATTTTAAGTGATCAAGTGGAATTTTTGCATATATTTTTAATAGGATATATTTTTATATAATAAAAATGTCATGGAAAATTAAAAACTTTATTATCGAATGTACATTCGACAGTAAATTTTTTAACCGACAAAACGGAGAAGACAATAATTTTTTTTTTCCCTCAAAAATCATGTTAAACTTCATTTTTTATCGGTGTGCATTTAAAGGTACTGTCAATTGTCTGGAAAAAAATAAAATTTACTTTTCGAGTGCTTTGCACGCTTTGTTTACCCGAATTAAATAGAAAATAACCTTATAATAATCTTTCATCTTGCGGTGAAATTTTATTCCTGAATATATACCACAAAGTTTTTTCACAGAACTAGTAATTTGAGTAACTTGAACAAAGCATTCAACAACTTTGTTGCTTTATCAAGTTTTCTGTTCACCCAATAAGCAGTGTGTGGGAAATTTTCTTAACTTTACGGTTGGAACTGTCTCTTCATGATAGCCGCTTAGAGTACAATGATATTTAAAAACTGAAATGCATATATATATTTAGAAAAACGCTGTGATATATAAAAGAAGGTTAATAATCTTATATTGCAATAAGGAAATTGTTTTGAAAAGAGCGTAGCTATGATAAATTTTAGCATTTTAATAAATATTTTTTATTTTATGATAGTATTTTTTTTTTCGAAACAATATATATACTCTACAATTAAATCTAGTTTGACACGTGTATATGCGAAAACTGTAGTCTCAACAGCCTTACAAGTACGGGGGGGTTATGAAAAAGATCTCGAAACCAGCAGTATAAATTGAGGAAAAATTCCTTTCCTGAAACAAATTCTTCAAATTTTCTTTTTGACAGCTAACATTGAGTGAAGGATGTTTGTGTAATGTCATTTAAAATTATACGGTGATGATAAAAAAATTGGACATTTCTACAATAAAAGGCTTGCAAAAGAGTGTGAACACTTTAGTACAGTAATAGGCATACCAACTTATAGTATCTGTAATTAGTGTTGTAAAGAAAAAAAAAACCGGGTTTATTTCCGGGAATAAACACGGTTTATTCCCTTGGGAATTTTGAAAAAGGTTTTTAGTTTTGAAATTTTTCAGCTGATTTAGAAATTTTTGAAGTTTTTTTTTATCATGTGTTTTTTAAAATAAATAAAAATTTACTTATTTTATGACTTTTACGACTAATTAGAAAGTAATAGAAAGTTTTCTAAGAAAATAATTTTGAGGTTAATGACCAGTTTAGAATAACTTCAAAAACTATAATGTTCAGAAAATATTTTTTTCTTTCTTTCTCTGAATGAATTTAAGAATTTATAACGATAAAAGCATGGAAATGTCAATATTTATTCTGATAATTCTGAAAAATATATCTTGATATTTTTTTATTAAACATTAACTCGTTATTTTTATTATTTTAACAAATATTTTTGTTTTTCTCAATACAAAACTAATTAACTTCTTCATTAGAGACAGAACAGACATTTTTTTCATAGTCCCGTAATTCCTTTTACTTCCCTTCAATATGAGACAAAACAATCCATTAAATGAAAGAAGATTGGTTGAGTTTATTCCCTCAAAATTTCTAATATTCCCAAAAATTCCCGGTTTATTACCAAAATTTCCGAGCAATTTCCCATGGTTCAAAATTCCCAGGATTTTTGCATCTCTATCTGTATTACACATTCAATATAGTAAGGCATACAATAATATCATGAGTCAATATCAGGTATTTCAGATCACTTGAAAACTTCATTAAAATACCTCGCATCCAGATCTTAATTTGCCGTAATGGGTTATATTGCGAATATCAAAATTCAAAGATATTTCTGACACTAAAAGGTGCGTATCACAGTCTTTAATTAATGAATCTTTAGATCAATCATTTTAGGAAAACCCTCCAAATAAATGACATGCACAATTTCTTAGGCATATTTATTTTTTAATATGTCCTAAATTTCTTCTAAAATACTCTTTCTTTTCATTTTTGATCGAAAAGTAAGGCAAATATTTTAGCTTCAATTTAAGCAATTTACTTTGTAATGATGTTTAAAATTAAAAGAGTTTGTTGTTTTGGACGATTATTTTCTAAACTACTTGAATAATTTAATGGTGTTTAGTTTTAATTTAAGTTGATAGAATGCCTAAGTCAGACGCTCAAATTTAAAACTTTATCGTGCCTTTAGAAAATCAGATATAAAATTTATTAAAATTCAAAGAATTAAATGGGTTGGCCATGTTATCAGGAGGAATAGTGAACGTACAACGCAGAAAATATTTCTTGCCAGGTTTAAAGGAACAAGAGCTAGAGGCAGACCCAACCTCCTCCTTGAAAGGGACTTCACCACCATGAGAGTAACAAGCTGGAAGACCATGGCCAAAATAAGAGCGGCCTGGAGGAATCATATTAAGAAGCCAGGGCCCACCCGGTGCTGTCGTTCCACTGAAGAAGATAATGCATAAATAAATAATCAGTCAACAGTTGCGCAACATACACGTGACAACTATAATACTTATTGGAGTGTAGAAAGTTCTGATTATTTATTATGGGATAAAAGGGCTTTATATATATATATATATATATATATATATATATATATATATATATATATATATATATATATATATATATATATATATATATATATATATATAAATTTTCTCTCAAATTTCAAGAACTGAAGAAAGCATGTAAATCATGTGAATTTTACATCATGTGTTTGTGGCGATGAGATATGCAAATCATTAGCATTCAAGAGCATATGTACGTCATGGGTGTCTAAAGTGCCACCTGCAAGTGAAATATAAAGTGAGAAAAGAGAGAGATTGCCGATTTGAAAACGAGTTTCTAATTTTGTCTGAGGACAAATAATAACTTGCATTAACCTTCAAAGAAATCAGTGATCATTGTGGACGAAACTAAGCAACTTTGAATTAGATCTTTGAAGTAGATCTGTAATCGCTGGATGTAGGCAGGGCTAGGGAAAGAGAAGGGCTGGCTCAAATGCTCCCCAAAACTGTCACCGGAAATAGCCGTTGATGACGTAGTCAGGCATCCAAGGAGAATAAGCTGCCTGGAGTTTCTAGGCAAAATACTTACTTTTTATTTTTAAGTTCATTTTGTTTTTAATCAGAGTGAAAAAAACTACAAATGCCTCTCAAATATTTAGTAAATTTGCAATTATTATTTAATAAACCCAAAAAATTATTATTAATATTGAAATTAACTTAAAATTGTGTAACCAATATAAAAATATATTTACCTATTATCTTCAGCTCATCTTGATTTTTTGACTATTGACCCATTTCTTGTTTTTCTGTTGAGCTTTATTATGAGATACTATCGCTGCATTTCTTTTTAAATACCTAATTCATATAAATGTTCTCAAGCGACAAAAATGTTTAATTGCCTTTCGATTTACAGTAGGAAAAGAAGACTCTGTTTCATTTATTAATGTTGCAATGACATTTTTCCCTTTAGAAAATGTGTCGCCATGAAATTTGCGAAACATTATGTCCATTTGTTTTATAATTTCCATCCATGCTTTTGTTGGAACAGTAAGTCCCCCAGCAGAAATTAAATTAATCCACTCGGAATGATTGGGCATATCGACTGAATTTCTTGATATAGTTCCAAGTGAATTATCTTTAATTTTATAAGCAATATAATATGCCACATAAACCTTAGCTTCTTTTTCAAATGGAGATAAATCGCAATTTGGATTGGAAGAGGCAAGTTCATTTTTCCAAGATAAAAGTAAGGGATTAATTAAGAATTCACGATTTAATTCATCATCTTGAGAATCAAAAGAATTGATAATTTCTTGACGTTCTTTTACATTAAATGCAGAGTCTAACATTTTACTTGTTAAATAAACGTCTGGTCCATTTTCTAAAGAGTTTACTTTCGGTGACAAATTAGGTAATTTATTTGCGAGCAATAATTTTTTAAGCGAATCTCCCGAGACCTCTAATTTGGCTGTAGAGGCTTTCGAGCGCATCTTGAGTAAGTCTACTTGTTAAAATGTAAGATACATTTATAGATTTTAATTCTTCATATAATCCATAAAGAGAATGAATTGAAACAATAATCCCTTTCTGAAAAGGCAAAACCGATTTTTTTCCAATTACATGTAAATTGAAAACTTCCTCCTTGATTGCGTTTAAAGTTTCTTTTTGAGTATTTTTGCACTCCAAAAGCAGCTTTTAAAGGCTTGTTACTGGCTTATCGTAAGATTTTGAAGATAATGACCGAATCAAAATACATTTTGAAATAGTGTCAGATGACCATTTAGTTCTTAATTTATTTTCTTCATCTTCACGCTTATAAAATAAATTATTTATCCCCATCTTCCCAAGTTTAACGTTCTCCTTTTGAAGTAATTTTATTTTCGTTTTTAATTTTTGTATTTCATTTAAAAGCAATTTTTTATTTGATTTCAATCGTTTAATTATTCTTGTTGTAGAAGCTCGATTTCTTTTTTGCTCATTTTTAAGGAATTTCACTGTATTTTCTGGGTATAATATTCTTTTTTTCAATTCTTCTATATTTTTTAAATATTCATTGCATTTAAGGCACTTAATATCACCATCACATTGATTTTCTGCATCACATAATTTATATGTGGACTCACACACTCAATTCTTTCAATAGCTTCTTCTAATCTTCTTCTTTTCGTTTGTCTCTGTTCTCTTGGAGTATTTTGAATTATGTTTAAAGCGGTAACTTAAGATTAGGCATAGCCCTCGGTTTTAATATTTTTCTCTCTGGCAAACCAAGTAGTCGATATTGCATGTCGTCCATATATTCATTCAAATCAAAATGCTCACTGCACACTCTAGCATTCTTGATGACTTTGTCACTTCTTCGACATCTTTGCACCCATTCCTTTGAAAGCATTTGATTTTCTTTTGGAAATCGATGAAATATTATGTGTTTTCCTTTTATATTTCGATACATATTTGAACACGTAGCAACAGCACACGATGCCATGTTTTCCTCTTTAAAAAATACTCTTGCTTAAAATGAAAACATTAACATTAAACAAGCCAAAATGAATGAGAAAGCTCCGATCAGACATAAGCTAGCATAGAGAATGCCAGCCAGTGGATGCCCAGTGACGTCACGCTCTTCCCCTCTCCGGTGACAAGGCGGCATGCGATACATCAAAGCGATGAGCCAGCCCTTATGTTTTCCCTAGCCCTGGGATGTAGGAGATAACTACAGACCTTCAGGACTGATTGTAGACACCTCATTACACTACTGCACGTGATAATTGGCACAATGTGCACATGGCTGTAATGGATAGCTCAACCACATCACGAACCACTCTTATGCATCATTTGGTGTTCGCTAGTATCATTTGACGTCGTTTGCAGCTGAATAGGATTTTTACAAGACGGCTCTTGTTTCCCTTGATTTACGTTTGATTCAAAACACAAGCGTTTGTAATGCCAAAGATACGATGAACATGAATAACAGAATAGAACGACATAGCCTTTACTGACGAATCCCACTTTTGCCTGCAACACCACGATGGTCGGATTCGAATCTAAAAACTGTGATGAGAGGCTGCCGAACAGTTGAATTATGCATGGCTACATTGGTTTTACTCCCGTTATCATGGTTTGGGATTAATTTTGAATTTTACACCCACATCACTTTGGTATATATGCCAGTATACTAAGCAGCTAGTGCTAAATCTCTGAGGTATTGGATCCTTCTTCTTATAAATTCAGCACTTGGCATTAGCTTTATTCCTATATGATAAAGCGTGACTACATTCTCCATATCAATCGCCAATCGAAAATGTATGGTCCCTTTTTGCACAACAGTCCACTATAAAGTAAAAACTGCACACCAGGCCATCTTTGGAAATGTATGGAAGATGTATGATCGCTATATAACAAGGATACATCAAAAATGTCTTTGATTCGATTCAGTGGCGTGTAGCAATGGTTATCGTCAATAATTGTGTGTCTATACCAACTATTGAGTTTGTCACACAAGAAATTTCATGAGAGGCTGTAAATTCAACCAGTGGATTTTTATGTAAGGGTTATTTGGTAAATAAATTTTGCTACGATATCTTTGGTCTTTTTTGATGTTGAATTTCGGAGGACCACACATACATACAAGCTTGTCACAATTGTTCTCGGAGAAGAATTATGAGTAACAATTTATTTTTGCAAAGAGCAGAAAGATACTGTGTACACTAAAGTCAAAATATCTGGCTGGTCAACCCATTGATGGGTATAAATAACTACACCTCTCAGGACAAACTACATCACATAAAACGCAAAACTTGGAAATTCAAGATCTCATCCCTATTCCTCACAGTCTCAACCTGTTTAAAAAATTTAAGAGTCAGAAAAAAAGAGATATGCAGACATAAGTAGCTCAAACCAATAAACATTAATCAACATATTTGTTAAATGATAGAAAGTCCTTAATTTTCTTGGAATGAATTTACATCGTAAATCAAAAATCAAGCAGAACTGGGATTTTTTAAAAAAATGATGTCCCCCACTTATTTATAAATTATAATCTCTATTTAATTTCTAAACCATATGCTAACGGGTTCTTTTGTCCATAGAAATGAGCGGAGTGCAACTAGACTTTTTAAATAACATTTTAGAAATCACAGTAACAGTTGAAATTCAGCTTCTAATAGGCATATTGAAATCACAAAAGAATTGAAAATATACGCAGTATACTTTTTACACGTTACTTTAATGAATAGTTAGTAATGATCTTTGGGCATCCTTTGCTTAGGCTTTCTCTTTCTACATCCAGTATATATATATTCTGAAATTTTATTTCCATAAGCTGGACACAATGTTTAATGACACATAAAATGTCCTACAAATCCAGATTTGAGACAGGCCTGATTACAATCATGCACGTAATACCACTTCTTTTCTTCCAATTGTTGGTGATATTCATTGTTATTGAATCTGAATTTCAGATGACATAGACATCATTGCAAAAGCTGAAAGTACACTAAAAATGTTTTTTGTACTAGAAAAAACTGCTAGAAATGCATATTAATTAAGAAAACCATGTGCTTTCTGGAAAAAGAGTCACAACCTTGCTAATATTTTTTTAAATCGAGCAACATATATTTGAAAGCGTTTTAAAAAGTTTACTTACCTGTGTGATCTGAAATAGAATACAAAGTGAAATCAGTACTGAGATTCGAAAGAGAATTGTTTCCGCCAATCGTTGTTTATTTAGTCTTAGAAACCGGTTAAAATTCCACCTAATTAAAAGAACTAAAATTTTATGAAACAAACATATAAGATCAATATTAATTTATTGGTCTGAAACATGGTCACTAACAGCAAGAGAAGAGAAAGTGTGGTGATCTTTAAAAGGAAAATACTACGTATCATTTTTGGTGGCATCAATAACAGTGGAAATTGGCGAAGCTAATACAACTTTAAATTTTACAAACTCTCATGATTTTTTTAAATTTATAAAACTGAACAGTATGAAATGGACCGACCATATCATTAGAATGGAATGTGATACAGCTACTTCGAAAATTTTCAATGCAGTTCTATATAGACAATGACCAAGGAGTGGACCGAAAAAGAGATGGGTCGACTGTTTGGACTCCGATATTTTAATGTTATTAAAATCAAAAACTGGAGGTCCACGAACAAGAGGTAACAGCTAAATTGGATCTTTTCAAGAAGGCCAAGGCGCTCACAATGGGCTGTCGAACCAATTATGATGATGAATGTGAATTTAAGAAGCTGATGCGTTTAAGAAAGAAATCGGGTTTCACCCTTTATAACTAATAAGGAATTTCTCTAAGAATTCCACCTGTATTCATATATACTACTGGCCACAAAAATTGCAATTTTGAGACATTGATATGCGACATATGAAAATGAAATGACTCGAAGATAATGTTGTAGTACCACCACCTATTTTATATAAATGTTTAGCTTTTCAAAATATTCATGCAAAATAGTCGGTGGTAGTAGAATAATCTTCAATTTTCTTAAATGAAGAAATTGTACAATGGGTTTCACATTCAAAATTGAATTTGAACATGGTGAAAAGTTGTTTCGATGTTCCATGTAAGAAGAAATCTTTATCGATGTTACTGATAAGTGAAATTTAATTTTCCAGGAATGCAATTTATCGTATCGCAGTTGTGAATCTCACGTTAGTCGAAATCTTATGATTGTCAGCAATCCAATGATTGTACAATCATCTCACGAAGAAGGTGCATCGGCAGCTATACTTCTATATGCACTCCAATTTTCATTTTTTAATGATGTAAAACATTGAATGTGTGTACATACAATGTTTTCCATCATTAAAAAGTGAAAATAGAATTTAGAAGATTAATATACTTGGAAATTTCCTCCCATCCCACACACACACACGGCTATTCATTTTAATATACATAAATTTGTTGTTGGCTTATCCTCTTTAAAGATCTGACATTTGTCAGATCAACTCCAATAAATTGTTGACAGTCAGAAAGTCAATGACTAGCAGGGGATCTGAGGATAAATCCTCCCGGGAAAGTCCGATGCAATCCAGAATATGTTTCGGTGAAACTGGATGTTCACAGCATTTTTTACAAGTGGGATAATTTTTTGTATCACGCTCAAAACGATAAAGATTTTAGATGTCCACTTGAGAATCTAGCCAAGGCAGTTTGAGATTTTCGGTCATATTTTATTTCCAGAGGAGTTCCAGGAGATGATCCAGAGTACCATTGGTGTGTTGGTGGCATTTGACAGATTGAATGTAGTCTAGATTTTTCATTAGAGTAAAGTTCCTGATATGTAAGGGATGAACCAATTGACGTATCTTTCTCACTCCTCTCTTTGGCCAGTCGATCTGCAGTCTCACACACACACATTACCACTAATATTTACATGGGATGTAATCCATTGGAGATGTACATTGTGGTCTTGGGAGATCATTTTCAATTTCAGCAGAATAAACTTGTTTCATCATTTATAGGGGACCCGTTATTGATATGTTGCAGTGCACTGCGGCTGTCCGACAAAATCCATAGCTCTCCAAAATCATAGTTGCTGGAAATGATATAACAGCAAATCCCACCCTAATCGCATCCAACTCACTTCTGAAGACTGAACAAGTGTCAGGGCTACTTTGCTCTAGCGAAATTTCAGACTGAGGGGTTCTAATATAGACTCTACTTCCAATATGATCTTTTGTACGACTACCATCAGTAAACATTTGCACTGCATCGCAGGGGATGCAATTAATAATATCTAGTGCTAATTGTCTAAGATGATCTCCGATGTGAGTTTGATTGTTTGCAGTGGAATTCAGATCAAAGTGGAAGATGACTCTTGGCATTCCCTCTGAGCGATCAAAATAAAAAAATATGTAAATTTAAATGTACAAAATAAAATAGAAAAAGTGGTTACATTATTCTACAAGCGGTATAAAAATACAAGCCATTTAAACACATATTTTTTTTAAAATATTTTTCTGAATAATATTTTAAGTTAAATTGTGAAAATTTATAATGAAAATATTTTGGAAGAAAAATATAACAATATTCATAATTACAATACAAAACAGAAATAATTTAGAATTCTCAGTGAACACAGCAAGCAAATTAACACAGTGTAATTTTTGTATTTTTTCTGCCATAAAAATACAGTATTGCACAATCAAACAAATATAATATCAATTATACTGCAGTCACAAGAAACATTTTTTTTTTCGATTTTAACTCCATAAACTTTCTTAGTACAATTCTTTTTTTTTCCTAATGCCCGGTTGCACTTAGGATATACCTATTCAGCGCTACAAGGGGCAAATGTGATGGCATCTAATACAGTGGGGCACCTCGTGGGCGTGTCATCTTCGCCCCGAAAGTAAAGGGATAAAGAAAGACATACGCAGAAAGACAAAGGAATATCCATGCCCAAACCAGGATTCAAAACTGAGATCTACAACTTCGAAGTTAGGAGCGTTAACCATTTTGTCGTCAGTCAGCTCTTTGTAAAATTCTTAAATTCATTATATTTAAACAAAAATTTTATAATTTCTTAATTGATAAATTAAGAAAATTCCTAATTCATTAATGTGATTCTAGTAATAGGCTGAAGAGTTTACATGAAACCGAATCAATTAAAGTTAACATTTGCATACTGTAATAAAGTAAACATAATTAGCTCTTAATTAACTTTGATAGTTAATTGCGTTTAAAATACGTAACAAACACTAGAGTTTTTAAATTTTAACAAAGAGAGATTCCTTCTTTCTCTCTCTGTTTTTTCTCATTTTCTACTATCATACCCCGTTCGCACCGCATTTTTAAACGCGCTTAAGAACTTTTTCGCAGTGGAAACTTGTGATTTAAATCAGTTCTAACTGATTTATTTTAAATCTGTTTGGCGAACTGATTTAAATACGTTTCAACTGATTTAGTGCTAGCTTGTTTTCTGCTATTTTGTTGTAAGTGTTTATTGAAATTATTGTAAGTGTTTATTGAAATTGTTTATTTATCTGAAATCGATCAAAGTAAATACAAGAGACGCAAAATTTTAAAAAATAATATCAAGTTTCAGGAGAAGTAGATTTATTAACGACAGTCTTTGGTTTCGTATTCTTCATTTGAAATATCATAATCTTAATTAAATTCATTTTGTTCAGTAAATGCTTAGTAAAAGCACTCAAATATAAAAAATGTAGATATTATACAATTTATAATAACAAGCAATAAATAAGGATTTGAACAACAACAAATTTTCTTAAATCAGCTTTGACTGCAAGGCAGTGTTAATGCTGTTTTCAGCGTAGTGTTCAAGTTAAATCAAATTTAAGTTTAAATTGATTTAAAAAGGGCAGTGGTGCGAACGGGGTACTACTGGTATAATTAGCAATTCACTAAGGGCAATATTAAGATTTGGGTCAAAATTTGACTGTTCCATTAAACTCAATATTTTGCAGACATTCTCTTTCTAAAAAATTCTCAAATACCACGGTATTTTCACTACGGAAACTGTACTAAAACTCAGATTTTGGCAATCAGCCAAATTCTGGAAAAGACTAGAGAATTTAGCATCACTGTACATCTTTTTATAGACTTCAAAGGAAGCTTTTAATAGTATTAAAAGAAATCATTATATGTAGCTCTGAGACTGAACTTCATATGCCACCTAAACTTTTAGTTGCAAGTATGTCCAATACTATTGCAGAATCAAATTCTTAGGATCTAACTCAGAAGTAATTAGTTTAAATAATGTAATCAGACACCATGATTCTTTACCATATCTTCTTTTTACGTTGCTTTAGAGAGTTATAAGAGATTCAGGAATTAAAACATCAAAGGCAACATGTTTTCAAAATCAACACTAATTTTTGCCTTTATAGACATCATTTCAAAAACTGTTTCCGCATTAAAAGATGATTTTCTTTTCTTTAAAATATGAGACTTATCCTAAAAACAAAAAGACCAAATATATGCTCATGCTAAATATTGAAGCCTCCTATGAATCCCATCAAAAAATTAGTTCTCATAAATTTCAGGTGGTCCGCAGTTTCACTTATCTGGTTGAGACTGTGAGGAATAGGGATGAAATCTTGAATTTCCAAGTTTTGCGTTTTATGTGATGTAGTTTGTCGTCTAATAAATGTTAATAAAGCATTTTAAGGATTATAACGATTTTTTTAAAAATCCTTTCTACTATCAAGAAATACAAAATTTTACTATATGAAACCTTAATTACTTACCAATGGCTTAAATACCTAAGCCCAGACCAAAGTTAGAGAAAATAAAATAGCCACTTTTGAAAGAAAATTCTACGAGCCATTCTTTGTAGATAAAAATTCAACAATGTCAGAAAAAATGTTTAACTTTTTGAGCTATATAAAATCTATAGACAGCCAGATATTGAAAAATTCATAAAAATAAATCAAATGAACTGATCGGCTATTATATTTAGAACGAATGATGATTCAACATTAAAAAATTCTTTTACATAAACCTCTAACAATCAGGAAAATTGGTAGACCCAAAATAAGATGGACAGAGTCAGTGGAGACCGATTTCCTAGCTATCAAGGAAAGAAACTAACGCTCAAGTGAAGAAAATAGAATGGAGTGAAACTGAATTTAGAGGAAGACACAGGCCTACCTTGTGCTATCAAGCCAAATTTGATGATGACATTACACTCTCCTATTATAAACTATTTTAATGATTACTGTGATTTTTAGACGAGTTTGTTCCAATAGTTTGTCCCATTAATAATTATTCGAGAAACCTCCTCTACAATTTTGCAGTATTTATTTTCAAACTTTTGTATGTTCCAAACTAGACTTTTCAACCCACAGGTGATTTCTGCAACAGAACAGTAAACGCAGATTCGCGAAATAGAATACCATAATCAGTCCTGTTAAAACTTGCCTCTCTCTCTTTTTCGATTCAAATAAAATAACCCTTAATTTTTTATCTGTTAATTTGTTTTCGGCTTAAGGGTTTTTTTTTTATTCTTTAAAGCCTAGAAAATGATACCTAAAGTACTGACAGTAAGGAAAGAAGCCTTTCTATGCTGGTAACCAAAGTCGACTGAATTAAAAAATATTCACAGATAACGCAAAATATTTTTCTAAACATAAACTCAAAGAAAGTATAGTGTACTTTAAAAAGTTTGTTATAAAATACACATGTATTTTATAACAAAATTTCTAGGAGAAAATTAAACAATCCTTATTTTGAGATTTTAGGCAATTCAAACAATTAGATATATTATAAAGTGTATTTTATCCTATCAAACAGATACATTTTTTTACCATTATTCTTCCCTTAAGTTATTTGTTTCCACAAAAAAAGTAAATAATTATATATATGGAATAAATTCAAATGAATGCATCGCTTTATTGATTCTACAATAAGATTTTTTAATTTTGAAAAAAAAATCGCTTTTATGGATATAGTTTGACAACTGATATAAGATAAAATAATAAAATGGATTAATTATACATGTACTTACCTTTATAAAAATTAATAAATAACAGTAAACTAAAATGCTTTGACAAATTTTAAGCACAAAAAAAGTAATTATTAAAAAAAATAATTATAAAATATTTAAAATTTACTTATACGAGATACCATCAACGATGTATTAGCAGCAACAATGTAATCATTCATATACACTCACTTCCAAAAGTTAAGCACGGAGAATAAAATTTTAATTTCCGGAAGCCAATCAGAATTAAAGAGGATGCAAATCGCCGCAAAGATAGATGGAGATATGCAAATATGTTATAGGTAACAGCCAATCGCGTTTTTGTGTCAAGAAATATCCAAATAGGGCACAGTCTTGTAGGATACCAGATCTTGAAGGGTTACAAAAGTTGATTGTAAGTGCTGATAGATGGTGTTTAAAACTTTCGTACAATTTGTTTTCAAGACATATGTGTTTTTATGACTTCCAGAAGACGAATGAAAGATTCTAAGCACTGGCGTGCTGTGGGGCGCATTGAAGCAGAACAGTCGAGCTCAAATGTTGCTCTTTTCTTCGGCGTTCATCATTCTGTAATTTCACGTTTATGGAAACCATTCCACACAGACAATTGTCCGTAGGCCCGTAACCGGTCGTTCAAGTGTTACAAACCCCGCGGAAGTTCGATATATTGCAATTTTAGACAATCTGAATCGCAGAGCGACCTCCACATGTGTGACATCTATGTTGCATCGTAAGGTGATATCTGCAGCTACTGTACGCGCCCGGGTACCTCGAGTTTGCGTTTGTCTATCCGTCCAATCAAGAAGGGCACGATTAAAGAGGTGCCGAGAACGTATCAATTGGACTGTCTGACTGGGGCAATGTCATGTTTACTGATGAGAAATAACTTTAGTAGAAATGAAATCAATGTATTGAGTTTCATTTGCTATTATAATTTATGATTTTTTCCTGAAAATGAGCATTCTTAAATTAACTTACTTAAATATATAAAGCGTGATAAAAATAATGAATTATTTTGAAGATATTATGATCAGATGTTTTTGTAAGAGTGTTAAACAAAATAATAATACAAAATATCCAGCACTACAAGCATTATGGAAGTACGAAATTTTGCTTCCAAATTAAGTGTACATAAAATCTTATAGAAAATCACATTCATAGATCACACACAGTCATATTCTAAATCACTGAAGATGTAAACAATTCATTCTAAATCATTTTACATAATCTTAAACATCTGTTTTCATTAAAATAAAAAAAATGCTTACCAAGAATCAATGCTACAAATTCTAAAACCTTTAGTAGATAACAAATTTAAATTTTTCAGAAGATTCTCCAGGAAAGAAAGAATTCCAAATCTGGTATAAGAAATAAACATATTTTCCATTTAACTACACTACTGGCCATTAAAATTGCTACACCAAGAAGGAATGCAAATAACAGAACGATATTTATCGGACACATACATTATAGTGGAAAGAACAAGTGATTAGATTTACAGGAAATTAGGATGTATAGATCTTGAAAAATCAGTACCCAGAGCAGCCACCTCTAGCTGCAATAACAGCATTTATCCGCCTAGGCATGGAGTCAAACAGAGATTGTATGGCATGTACGGGGATCTCAGTCCATGCAGCTTCAACACTATTCCACAGTTCATCGACAGTAGTGGATGGTGAGTGATGGCGTGCCAATCCATCGGCAACTATTGACCACACGTTCTCAATTGGTGACAGATCAGGAGAACGTGCTGGCCAGGGGGTAACAGTCAAACCTGTTCTGTATCAAGGAAGTTCAGAACAGTACGGGCAACATGCTGTCGTGTATTATCCTGTTGAAACAAAGCATAAGGGAGGCCTCGAAGATAGGGCAGAGCCATGGGCCTTAACACATCGGAAATATAAAGGTTGCAGTTCAAAGTGCTTGTAATGCGAACAAGAGGTGATCGAGACTTGTATCCAATGGCACCCCATACCATCACTCCAGCAGATGGGCCAGTATGGCGATGTTCAATGCAAGCTGGCAATGCGCGTTCTCCACGATGTCTCCAAACACGGACGCGGCCATCATGGTCCTGTATACAGAACCGAATTCATCTGTAAAGATGACGTGATGCCATTCCCGCATCCAGGTTCATCGCTGATCACACCATTGAAGGCGCTCCTGTCTGTGACGCACAATGGTAGCCGAAGCCATGGACGCCGTGCAAACAATCCATACTGCTGCAAACGTCATCGAACTGTTCGAGCAGAAACCTGTTGCTTTGCAAATGACTCCATTTCTCGACTCAGGGTTCGTGATGTGGCTGTACGATCCCTTGTGACCATGCGGATAAGATGTATGTCTTCTCTGTTGTTAGTGATGGGGGGTCGCTGAGATCCTGCATGACGTTCCGTATGATTGTCCTGAACCCATCGATTCCATATTCAACTAACAGCCATGGGGTCTCGACCGACGCGAGCAGCAATATTGCGGTACGATAAATCGCAATCCCGGTAGGCTATAATCCTTCCTCGATCAAAGTCAGACACGTGCTGATAGGCATTTCTTCTCCTTACACGAGGCATTACAACAACTTTCTTTGCCGAAAATAAAGTTTAAACGGAAATTGAGTATGAGAAAACTGCTGTCAAATCTCTGGTTTTATACACATTGTAGATGTCGCTACTGTCACCTGCTTTGTATGAATGCGCTGAAAATCTAATCATTTGCACATCACAGCAAGTTCTACCTGTCATGCAAATTTCACGTGTGTGGTGTGCCGCTTTCCTGGTGTAGCAGATTTAATGGCCAGTAGTGTGCAAAATATAAAAATTAATTTTCAAGTATATACATTTTAACAGCTCTTCGTTTGAAATATTAGTCCAGCATACATTAAAATAATTGGGTGATATAATTTTTTCTTCTTAAGTAGCAATATCATGAATTATGGATTTAAAATTTGATATTCAATAAAAAAAACACAGTTTTTTTAATTCAACAGTAAAAAGTATTTTAATTAAACATTAAATATTAGAATTAAGACTATCCTAAAAATAAATTTTATAAATTTGAATCAATATTATTATTATACCTAACATTGATTAATACTTATCTTGTCGAAATCAAGAGATGAATACATAAGTCTTTGTCTGACAAAATAATAATAAATATAAGTAATTTTGGAGAGAAAAATATTTTTTGAATATCAGGACATAAAAATGTGTTTTTTAAGAAAATTATTTTGTTGTATAATAAATTTTCTTCCAGCAATTTTCCTCCTAATCCCAATATTTGCATTTTTTCAGCATAAAAATAACTGGAAAATTTAATGATATAAAATATTGTAACATTCTGCTACAAAGCACATTTTATAAATAAAAGCAATATATATCTTTTAACGTTAATTTAAAATAGTTACAAATGTAATTTTTTAAAGTAAATATACACTTAAACATGGTAGGTTTTCTACTCTTAAATAACACTATTCAGTTTTTAAACCTTTTCTATTATGACTTCTTTGAAATAAAAATAAATCATTTAAAAATACTAAAATATGAATCGATAGGAAAGCAATTATTTTTTTTACTTACTTCGTTTAAGACTTCTTAATGTAGCAATAAGCGACTGTAGGCTGTGAGGCAAACGATAATTTAAAATTATGGAAGCAATAAACCAAAATAATTACAGTTACAATTAATTACCTACTTTTAATAAATGCCCAGATAACATCCATTATGAATATCTTAAATACATCAACCATGGACGTCCAAATTACATCTACTATGGACATATAAATTACGTCTATTACAGATCCAAATGTTAATACTCCAAAACTCATCCATCGATGTCAATCCGACGTTCATATGTAGTCGAAAGAAGACCACCCAGTTCACATTTGACCATGGACGTCTTTATGACATCCAAAAGGTATCCAGGGCGTCTTTTGTACTCTATGGATCTTTAAAAGACGTCTAATAGACGTGTGTGGTTGTATGGGAAGATTTGCTCTGGAGCCAGATGACAAGCGCATAAGGATATGGTGTGAACAAGGAACACGCAATCAGCCCCAAAACAATACGCGTTCCGAGGCGGTAGCATTATGGTGTGGGCAAGGATTTCAGATACCGCACCGATCTGCACAACTTTAAACGGGGTTCTGTGACGTTTGTCCGGTATCAATGAGTTCTGGCACTTCGGACCGGACACCGGTCAGAATTGCGAGATAGTACGCTGCAGCAGTTGGACCTACTTTTGTTTTAATGGACGATAACACACGTCCCCATAGAGCTGACATTGTCGATGACTACCGAGAAGGTAAAGGGATTGTGCGTATGGCGTGGCCAGCATATTCGCCAGACCAGAATACCATTGAAAATCTTTGGGATGCTCTCGGTCGTGCTGTATCTTCACGTTACCCACCTCCAGCCCCTCTTATTGAGCTGGAGACTGCTCTACAAGAATGGCTATTGCTTAATTCCTTATTAATGTCCTTTTTTTCATTTTATGTTGTTTATTTTCACTTTATACATAATTCCGTTTGAATCTCCAGTATGTCATTATCTGAGAACTTAAAAAAAATTTAATATTGTTTTCATTTCTGTATATAATTATTGATTTTATTTTATGCATATATTTATATATGCTACTTTCCTTCCTAATTTTGTGTCAAAGCAGTATTTGTTTATTTTTTTGCATTTTACATTTTCGTGTTTTACTTTTGGAAGTGATTTTAGTAGTAGTATATGACAAAGAACACTTTTTGATCTCTAGGCTTGGAATTATTATTATGTAATTAAGCATCTTTTCATATCAGAGGTAATAAACAAATCTATGCATGTTTTTTCTATCCGACTTCGAATAAGTGCATGCAGCGGTTTCATCATATTAGTCTATCTAGCAATGCAAGACTTACATAATATGTACTCCGCAGAATATCACACAAGTGCACAAAGATTTAATAAAAAATTCTTGTGCACTTAATTGTGAAAAGTTTCGTTGCCATCACTCAATAATAAAATAGGAGCTGATTCCACTATTTTTTCTATTTATACAAATATGATTACGGGTCATAATAAATGAAAAGTTGGATAAAATCTTCACGTGTTTTTCAAGTTTTTATTCAATTTCTAAAAAATGATGGATCGGATAATAACTATTCAACCAGAAAAGGTTTAAAATTGTAATTTAATTACAAACACTGAGAGTACCAGTCAAATAAGCTCTGGTGTGTAAAAAATTATTGTTGACATATAGAAATAAAGCTATGAATTTTTTTTTATCCTCTTATATTTTTTTACTTAATAAAAAATAGAACTGAAAATTTGGCTATAAACCTTTATACGAGTTTCTTAGTCACTAAAAATATTTGCAACAGACAATTAATAGTTTTATTTTATTAATAACATAATATCTCAATAGAGTATCTTGAATTATTTCTAATAAGAATTTAATATCTTATTGAGGTTCCTTTATATTACTTTCTATAATTTTGAAATAATTATTAATTTATGTCATTAATTAACCTCAGAATGAAATTAACTGATGAGAATATTGATTACAGATTTTGATGTAGGTTGACCTAAAATAACTTTTAGATGAATGATCCTAAATGAAAGAAAAATTTTGGATGGCCTAGCTGGCAACTGGACACAAAAGCAGCCCTGAGCTGGAGAGGATGGAAAATATTTGTGACCTCTTGTCCCACAGGAGTTGAATGAACTGCAAGGCAGGCATTATTTTATACATTTAATTTTTATCAAAACATGTTTAACTTTTTTTTTTTTTTATCAAAAAGGACTAAATTATAATAAAAGAGAAACATGTCACTAAAAATTTTTATGTATAGTTTTTTAAGCTTAAGACATATAATGCTGTTAACAAGTAGGTTCATTAAGTTTATAACAAATGTCCAGTTTTATCTTTTTAGTTCCTGGCATGTGGTTAAAGCAAAAAATAAATATTCAACTAATGATAGCACCTCATATATTGAAAAATAGGCTTATTTTCAATTTTAATTCATAATCTATGTTGTATACATGTAACCTATGAAAAACTCGATAGTTACAACTATGTGGATGGTTAGTTTATTTTGTCTAAAATTGTAAATTTTTGTATGTAATGGTTAATAGATTGTATAAGTAATATTCTAAATATTGTGTGCTAAGTATCAGTCTTGCTAAATAGTGATCACACATCATTAAAAAATTGATAATACATAGCAACAATGAAAAGTGATTTGTAAATGTATTAACCAAAATTCAGAAACCAAATTTCTATGCCCTATTTGATTTTAAAATCATACACTTGTGATTATCAACCTTTTTTTTGTGGCACATAAAGAAAAAGATAAGTTTAATAACCTATTATAAACTGTGTAAAATAATTCATAATAACAAAGCTTGATTGTAAAATAATGTGTAATACAAAAAAAGTACGTTTATTACTTTACTCATAATAAAAACATATTTTTACGTACATTACTATAATTTGGGGGCACACTAAAGTACCGCAACACAGTGGTTGAGAATCATTACAGTAGACATTCGTTTTTACAAACTAGAAGTTAGTCCCAATTCTAACAATATAGACGCAATGATAACTTTAACTCAAATTTACAAACTAAATTTTTTTAAAAATCTCTTTTTTAAACATTTTTATTTCTGACAAAATAGTTTTCCTTTCCATTTTTTTAAAAATCTTTTATCATCTGATATTTCCTAAATTTTCATTTTATTTTTTATAAGCCTAAGAACCTAATTCATTCTTAACAATGAAGTGAGATGTGCAGGCATTCTAGACATTGTTGGAACAAGCATTTGATAAAAAAGAGCTGTAGAGTCAAATAAGACTTTTACTACACACATTATTGAATTTTTGTATCAGCTTTGTGAAGAAATTTATTTATTCTTTCTACTTGTCTACAATTTTTAAACGTTAACAGATTCTTGCATCTGGTCTGACTTCATTAGACTGGGTTGGAGATGAGAACATTATAATTATCAAGCAGTAAAATACCTATATAGTTCCTGAAATTATTTATTGTTTTAAATTTGTGAAGTTGGGCAATTAAATGCATTTCCAAAAAGAATTTATTAGTTTTTAAAAACTTAAAATGAAAGAAAACATATAATTGCAATATCAAAATTAGGAAGACAACAACACAGGCATGGATTCTAAAATTAACCAAATTATAGTCAAGTTTATATGATTTGCAAGAAGAAAAAGAAAATTCTTGCTTTTTATTTATGACATACACCTGGATTAAATGAATTATAAGACAATAAAAAGAAGAGCTTAGAAACTAGTCAATCAAGTAGTTTTGTGTATGTGTTATCACTATAAAATGGTACAAATTATGTATGTGAATTGAAGAGCTTTATTAATCTTATTTAAATAAATCAAATATATAATGAATATATACTGAAATTTTGATTGTGTTATATTTTTGATCAAAATATCAATAAGTTATGTTGGACTACAAACCTTAAATTTTAGAAGTACACAGTAGGTGGGGATGCTTTTTTTCTGTTATCCAAATATTCTTTAATTGTTTTAATATTTTGTTTGGCCAAATTTTGTGTAGTATTATGGCTCCATTCAGTAAGATTATGTAAATAAAAAACAAAACTAAAAAATAACACAAGTATGAATACAAATAATCCATTTAATAAGCTAGCAATTACACAACACATGTTCAGGGAAACAAGTCTTGACTGACATTAAAACTACAGGTACCCTGTACCAATTTACCATATTCCAATTTTGTATTTGTTTTCAAGTGAATGTTATAACAAATCGATTACAATTTAACATTCACCTTTAATTCATTAAACATAGCCCGACAATAATTTTTATTACAAAACGTTTTCATATTAGACTGGAATTCTTAAAATACCCAGTTTCTGTTTTGAACAATAAGAACATGGATCAAATCTCAATTTAAAAATCTAGATTTATGTACGAAAAATGTCCTTTCTTTTGGCAAATATACACTATTTTAAAAAGAAAGAATGATGTGACACAATATATATAATATATACACATACAAAATAATAAATTTGGCACCAACCTAATTGGTAACCAATTTCTCCATATTCAATCGCATTTGGAGTAATAACTATAATAAAACTTAAGTACAAATAAATTTTGATTTGAAAAAAATTAAAACAGGCACTTATAAAATATATTGATATTGCATAAAAATTTATCCACATTTCAATTAAAAAAAGGGTAAAATTGTCAAAATTTAAATTAAATATAATTATAATGCACATTCTGTAATAATCATAAAGAGATACTTCTAAAATGAAACACAGGCATTTTTGTTCAAGAATTTTAAAGTATGACTTAAAATTAGCAGGCCACACATTAGCCTCAATTTTTTAAATCATTTTTTCTTCATATTCAAGTATATAGACTTCCTAGTAAACATTTCATTCCAGTGAGATCTTTTTTAATTTTTAGAAACTAAGTTTTAAGCCTCAACTACAAAGAATGTTATACACAAGTTAACAAAATAAACACTTAAAATAATTTTTTTTTATAATTAAAGTAGAATTTGTCATACTAAGGATAGTAAAATCCTTTAATATTTAATTCATGTATCAAATTAAAAAAATAATAATCTGAAGATAAACATTAACAAAATAATTTTGTTTAAATTTTTAACTTATGTAAATATATATAAAAAATTGCAATTTTCACCGAGAAATTAAGTAGATTGTAAACATGGCGTTTATATATTGGCTCCACTTAAGAAAATGATAATGGCACAAGCATCACACTAAATTTTGTTACAGATGATAACTATACATATAATGAAATGCCGGGAGGTTTTTAATATTCACTCCTAAAGTTATGAAAAATGCACCATGAAAACAATGCTATTTTAATACAAATGATAACTGCCAAAAATAATAATAAAACAAATATAAAATCAAAAAATGTTTTAATTATAACTAAATTGCTGATACAGAAAGATTTTGGAAAAATTATCCAGATCCATAATATTTATACGAAAATTAATACTTTAAAACACATTTGAAGAAATACTTCAAGGCAAATACAACTTATAAATGCAATTGAAGCATAAAATAATATAGTTTAATCATATATTTGACACAAGCCATGTAAAAAAAAATTGGGATTACATAAAAAATGATATTTGTACTTAGATTTACTCTTTGAACATATATAAACCTGAATTGCAATTAATTTATTTATGTATATTTTAATTTAAAATCATATTTTTATATGCTTTATTTCAATGAGTAGAATTATTTATGAAAATGCATACAAAGCCTTAACAAATTGCAATATTTAAAAATTTATAGTTCATAAAAACCAAACAATATTTTCTTTATTCTATACCACATTCATAAATGCATAAAAAAAATCTAAAAACATTTATTGAAAAAGATTAAACAAAATGTAATACTGATTTGATAAATGGACACAAAGAGTAATTTAAATGTTTTAAAAACAACAACTGATAAAAATCTTCAGGGAAACCTTGAAGAATTTCAACAAATTTCACCGGGATACACCACATAATACTTTGATATTAAAAGATAACATGATGCACAAATAAAAATTTTTTTTCTTAAAAAACTATTTTAATCAATCATTATAAAATTAGACATAAATTTACCCTGCAAATAAATTAAAAACAGTATTGAGCAATATTTAACATCTAAGCAGAACAATAAAAATAGATGTAAACACAGGGCTTTAAAGTGAAAAATGCAAACAATTTACAATGAAATAAACCATTGCCTCGCTAATTTCAAGAAAAATTAATACCATACCCAAAAGAAAAACATCCAAGATTGCAATAGAAATTGCAACAATAAAATAAGAATAATGTCATCATTGAATTAATACCCAGTTAAAATTCTATAAACTAAATGCAGTAAATACTTCATAACATAAGCTCCTATCAGGCTGTGATTGAGTAACAAAAATGAATGCGAGACAATTTCTATGCAATAAATATACATTAAATTTCCAAATTTAATTTTTTAGTTTGCAGAATCCTTTGTGCAAACTGAGAAGAACTTAAATTCACTGATATGAAAATCTATGAAGCAAAATTGTACTAAACAAAAAATTCAGTATTTACACATTTTTTGGACCCCACAAGAACTTGCATTAGATGAACAAGAATTACTGAATATAGGCTTCATTTTTAAGCTTTTTTATTTTTATACCCCTTTTATCACATAGTTCTTAAAGCACAGTTAAAATATAATATTCATATTATCTGTTTTTTGAGGAATATTTCTGTTCTAAATCATAGAGTAGTAGCTCATATTGTGAAGGACTACTGTGAACGATTCATGTTTACACATATTAAACTTACAAATATAGTAATTTCAAGTGGCTCTATATACACAAGATCAGTTTCTACACGATCTATAAGAGTTTAGAAAAGAATTATAGGAATGACATTTTACAAGATAAATAATTCTTGATTTTTTGTATATATGCACTGTAGTTTTTATAAAAATCATTTATCAAATATGTTACAGCGATGCTTAATTGTACATATTAATTACCACCCTGAAATTTGTACACACATTATAGGCTATTTCCTGAAAGTATGAGGAAGCAAAAGTGAAAAATTGCAGAATTTTTGTACAAGCATTTAAATTAGATTTACATAGATGTAAATTGAAATATTTAAAATGTCTATTAACCTCTCCAAACTGAAATAATAAAAATCAAATACTTAAAAAACCCATTTAATTTTAGTTTTCTCCATTTTAAGATACATTTTTTTAAAAAATTAAAATTTCAAATGATTGAAAAGTTGAGCAATTTATCCTCTGTATTCATGGAAATCATTCATAAATTTGCAATAAAATTGCTAATTCTAAGACTTGATTATTTTCTCTATAGGTATACATCTTTATAACTAAACAATTTCCATTTAAATAAATTTAGTTTACAAGATTGATATCTTTATTACATCATCTTCAAATGCACAGGGGTGAAGGAAAAAAGTTAAAAATATTTTGAATATTAAATTGCACCCGTCACAAATCATGAAAAATGATTTTGCGCAACTTTTCAATAAATAAATGAAACTACTGAAATAATACTTAAAAAATCCAAATTATATTTCTTTAATAACTACTTACCAGAAAATAGACTGATTGAATTACATATTAATTAAAATTAACCTACTTCAATGCAGTTACATTTTCAGTATCAATATCTAAATAACAGAAGAAAAAAAACTTAGAATGATTTATGATGGTATATCACAGATCTTGTGCAGTGTAATCAAAATGTGTGTCCATGTAATATATACATGTGAAAAATGTATTAAAAAATACCAGTATTCAATTCGGTTAAGCAAAACAATATTTATAAATATGGATGCTACACGGAGTGTGTAATAAGATTGATACCAGATTAAACACACCTAGTTTCAAAACCAGAAAATTATTTTGATGCATAAATTAACGGTTAATTTAAAAATGAAGGAAGAATAAGGCATAGATGAGGTAGCATTCCCTGATGATATTAATAAATTTTAATCAATTTATAGTAAGTGAAGAAGAACTAATAAAATGAGTAAAAAACTTAGAATAAGGGAATAAAATTAAGATTTTACAAAAACAGAAATGTAATCATGAATAACTAATCAATAACTTTAAATGACATTTAAAAAAGTTGAAATGTAAATTTTTTATAACTTTTCTAAATGCATAACATCTAAGTCAAAATACAAAAATATTGTTATTTTTCAAAAGCGAAGTATTGTATTATTGGACATACAAACCATTATAACATAAGTTACAATGCATTAATATTATACTTAAATACAATTTCAAGGCTTTTTAAATCATCAAAATACATGTTCTATTTCTAATGAGGAGAAAAATGTAATTTATATTTGTAAAGGATTAAAAGCCAGCAGACAAAAATTTTTTTTTTAATAGATGTTTTTTTTTTATTTTTGAAATAGGAAATTAAAAAATGAAAACCATAGTATACCTGAAGTTTGTAACTGCATTTGATAAAATTGCATTAAGAATAATGTAAGTATATGGAAAGCCAAATGTACAATTGTACAGGTAACTCTATTATGGTAAATAATTTCTATACAACTAGGATATTTTATATTGTTTAACAAATGAGATAAGAAATAAGAAGGAAGAAAATAAGATGTAATTCAAAAAACTGAATACAAACTTCTTAAATAACAGAATGAAATATTAAAAAAAAAAAGACATTTTCTTTATTTTACAAACTATATATTTATGACATAAGTATTGAACTCAAACTATATTGGGAGAAAAGGAAACATAGGATGTAAGAGAAGGAAATAACTTTTAAAATGAGAAGAAAAAGACACCGCTGTGCCAGATAAATTTATTTCATAAGCTTCAATAAAAACAGCAGTAAAAATATTACCTTTGCGGCAACAAAGCTTTAATAAGAGCAAAAGCATTTTATCTACATAGGCACACATTATTTAGAGGGCCATGCTCTCAGATACATAGATATCAAAAGAATGGAAAAATGCTACACAGAAGAAACCTTTTTCCTATACAAATTTTACAAGATAATACTGAAATATAAATTTAACTTGCAAAAATTTTTCTCTGCACTTGAAGTACCTATTAGATCAAATATACATATGAAATGTGGTACCAACACATTTTTATATATTCTTCTTTTTATGAAAAATTAAGTTTCTATAGACAGATTATTGATTTCAAAAATGAAAATAGTCTACACCAAGATGGTCATCTATTACTTTCTAAATATTTATTATATTACATTGCCTACTGTCTGATCAGTCCTGCAAGCTAGGTCTTAATCATTTCAAGCACCTCAATTTTTTTGCAAAAATTCTGTTAGAAAAAATATTCATGATTAATAACAGCTGCCATGCACTTAAGTTTAGCAATGATGAGGGGACTAGCTCAAACCTCTTTTGAAGAATGCAAATAAAATCAAAAACATTTTATAAACTTGGAAGCTTGAATGAATAATACAAATGAATTTATGATAACGATGCAGGGTGATGGCTAAGTTAGAATAAAACCTCAAATTAGAAAAACAAGAAATTAATGCACCTACAGATCAATTAACTAAAAAACAATGTGCGTTGTAACTTAATAGCTTTAAAATTTGTTTTACCAATTTACATTTAGCTTGTTTAAAAATATTGTAACTTAAAACTGATCTAAATTTGTCAAGATTATGAATTTTTCTTGAAAATATTGATTTCAAAATGCGTAAACAAGACATTACATTGATGAAAATCATACCTAAATACAAAAAATTCAGCAAAACCCTCATAGTCCAAATGAGAGAAATATGTCATGGAATATATACAATTGGGATTGCAGGACTCAGTTTAAGCTGTTCCAAGCATTTCCATTAAAACACAACTCTCATAAAATCATTGAAATGTGACTTTACATTAACAATAAAATGTTAAAAATTATGAACAAAACAGGCATATGTGCAAAATAAAAGATATGTCATTTGATGTCATTGCACAAAGACATTTAACAAAATCATAAAAATAACATTCTGTATGGCAAGATAAAAAATATGACCATAGTACTAAAATCAATGGGATATTATGCAAAAAAATCATTAAAATAATGGCTTTTGATATACATAAAATTTAAAAAATGTCAGATGACTTGGACTTATTAAAAAGTGAAAAATGATTTTAATAATGTACATTATAAATAAATGTATTTAGATGATTGAAATAATTCTTGGCATGCTAATTTTCTTTTTTGCTCACCTTTCAAACATTTTACTACATAGGAGAATTTTATAACAAACACTCCGTCTCAAAATCTGATTTTCAGATCTTTTTGTGATATGAGACAAATATATATATATATATAAAGATTTATTAATTTTTCTTCCAAATGTTATGTCTGTCAATATCTTAAAAAGGCGCAGACTAGGGTATGAGAAATACTGTGCACATGGAACCAACATCACAGGTACCTTCTGGAAAAAGCCGACTCCAATTTCTGTAGTGTGTATATTTTTAAAGGAAAGATTTAAATGCACATTCTCTTCACGAGAGCTGCATTATAGATTGCCATCATTTATAGCCACCAGTTGCTGAGCCGGAGACCTACCTGGTAGAATGTGAAGTAAATCACAGATACTTAACTCCACCTGTAGGGATCCTGCATGTGGGCTTGCGATTGGCTATAGGTGGTGCTTGATGTCGGCATGTGGGCGGCCGCTGTGGTTGTATGGGAATGAGCTTGGGTGTAGTTTGCAGCCAAGACTCCTGCATGGGCAAAGCTAGGAAGAGAATACTGTGCATATGTCATGGCCAGTGATGTAGCATGAGGATTAGATAGGCCAGGATGTGACAATGCAAGTGATGTGGAGAACGAAGGCAAAGGACCAACGTTTGCTCCAGAAGTGGAAGCCACTGAGGATGCTGGTGCATTCATGCCTGAAGGGCTGGAACTAAGATCTTGCGCAGCCGGCGAAGAGGCAGTGGATGCTGGAGTGGAACATCCAGAAGGAGGTGTCGGCTGCGAGCGAGTCATTTGCTGTTGCTGCTGTTGTTGCTGCTGCTGCTGTTGTTGTTGTTGCTGCTGCTGTTGTTGTTGCTGCTGCTGCTGTTGTTGTGAATTACCCTGACACATGTTAAAACCATCAGAAGGGCTGCTCCTATTTTCTTCTTCTGCAGCAGCTCGTGCCTTTGCAGCTTGAGATTGAGCTTCTAAATTTTGCTGTGTAAAGAATATATTGTATAAATAGGCTCAAGATAAATTACAAATTGCTAACATTTCAGAATGGTAAAAAAATAAATAAATAAATAAAATAAAAAAAAAATTTAAATGTTTTCTATGATGAAATATGGGTGCAGAAAATACATAAAATTTTAACAAATGGGAAATCCTGATGATTTTAACAAGCTAATCTGATTTATTCTAAAATACCCACTCACTCCCTAGAACAGTTAAGTTCCAACAAAATAAGATTTTTTAAATTTCTTAAAACTTTTTATTTCAACTTAAATTTCCTGAACAAAAATTAATTTTTTTCACTGACTGTGAAGCTACAATGTACACGATTTATAGCACACCCTTATTGAACCCAAGTGTTAAGATATTAACACTCTGCTATCTACTGTGAAAGAGATTTTCTTACAATGGACCCCCAGCCATTGTGGTTTATAGAGAAACAAATGAGCAAAAATAAGAGAGATGTTTTTTTTATTGCAAATTTGCATTTGCAAAAGAAGCATAACTTTTATGCTCCTATCACGGTTTTAAGAAGACTATCATCAAACAAAGAATCTTGGTCACCGAAAAATTTCAAACAGAGCAGTGGCTACTGGTTTACTAAGGGAGGGCTTCTTTATATCTTGCCTGCCCCAAAATCTCAGAGCCATTGTATTTGTGTCTTTCCATTTACTGCATGGACATGATTATTTGTAGGCACATTTGTACCAACTAACTCAAACTTTTGGATTGTTCCCATTACATTTTGTATAAAGACAGGGTTGAAATTAATGATGGGTTTCTCTGGGGTTGTTCTTCTTTCCAAAATGTCCAGGATTTTTCTTAATTTAAGATGTCTTTTCCTAATAGAGGTACTTTATTTTTTATAATGGATTACAAGACATTTTATGCATGAAAGAGCCAACGGGGGGACACAGTTTAATTTTTTTTAATATTTGTCACACAATGAATGCAGAAACATATCTATCGATTTTTGCTAAATGAAGCTAGATTAGTATCCAGGCACTCAATTTATAAAAGTGATGCATTATCACCATACCTTTAAAATACTGATGTAAACCCACCATCAGTTTTAAGAAAAAAAATCTTACAGAGGGATAACCAAAATATGTGGACCTGATAATTGCAAGTGATGTTTTTAGTTAATTAGATGTAGTCATTAAAATTATATGTTGAAAATAAAATGTTGAATTTCAGAGAAAACATTGCGTTTTTTTTAAGGAGGACAAAAATGAGTGTAGAAAGTAAATGAATCATCATCAATTTAAGAGATTTCATATAACTTAATGAAAGGAAAGTTTAAGGAGTGAAAAAATCCTTTTTATATGAGAAAAAAACTATTAATCACTGCTGAAATTATTACATGGCATCTAGATGATTAAAGTATTGGAAAGATGTAACAAGAAGAGAGAGCATCTCCCTGCACTCCCTCTACTCGTTATATTTGTTCTGCTCCTGAATGTAATTCCAGCCATTGGAAAAGTGCTTATTATTTACTCGTTTTTAAAATTTAAATTTAAAAAAGTCAGCTGACATATAAAAAAATGCAATACAGTTAAACATTTTAAATAAATGGAATTGATGATAATGTTTTTGAAGAACTTTTTAGTTTGGAATCACTATATAGTAAAACGAGAGAATCAGACATTCCATATTCATTAATTACAAAATCATATCACACTAGATTATTTGATTTCCTGTATTTTCTTGTATTTACTTCAGGGATCATGTGTTAAAAAACCTTTGAAAATCATTATGGGTATAATACAACCTTGCAGATAATATGATAATAACATTTTCCACCAGTTTTGAAAGAAATTCTGTTTATGTTTCTTAAAATAAATAACAGATGACGCCATGACCTTGCTGATTTATTTCAGCTATAATCAGTTTTGTCAAATTACATTCAAGAACAGATTTCCAGATTCTTGAAAGGAAATTCTTTATAAGGAACCAAAAGCAACATAGCAGTTTTTAAACTAAAAGCTATAGAAAAGGCAAATAAAAAAAATAGTGACATGTGTTAATGCAAAATGGTAAACAAAGTAAATGCAGTAAATAATAATAATAATTACCAAGAAAACATATATACCTTGAAGAAATTTGTCTAACCTTGTTTTAAAAGTTGTTAAAAACTAAAAATCATTAAGTTTTACTAGAATCTTTTTGGAATTATTGCTTTTGATTGATCTGGTGAGTTTATCTCAGTTTATTGCACTTTGTGACGAGGTGGATCTAACCAGATGTTTTCATAATAAATGTTTTTTTCTGTACAATTATCTTTTTAATCATACAGTGTATTTTTATTTTATTTTACCAGACACATTAGCAGCAGTACATATTTTAGACTATTTGATGAAAAAATTAGCTTCTTGTGTCACTCTTTTCTTTTACTTAAAAAAAGCTTTGGAGATAATAAATACGCACATGCAGATTATATACAGTACTTCTCATTAGTTCATTCCTTCATTTAAGCAGATTCCAAATTCTTAACAGCAATATTGTTTGAATGTTGTAATTCTTTCAATTTCAAAGAAACATTAACACAATATGCAAACCTTATTATATTAACCAAGTTAATTAAAAAAGAAGTTGCCACATTAAAAGTTAGTCATTCTTCTAAATCAGGAGTGAGCAATAAATCTATCACGATTGACAAGATTGTTTAATATTCTTTTTAAAAATAAACATCCAGTCATTTTAAAGTGTTGTTTAGAAAGAATCACAAACAACTTAATAGATTATGAGCAGCATTTATGCAAATATAGCAGTGTTACCATCCATTTTCCTTTGAATTTATTATAGGAGTAATATATTTTAGTTTAAGCAAGTTACTATATAAATTATTATATTAGACAAAGATAAAACCAGAAATTTTATTTCACTTAATATATAAATTATTACTAACCGTTCTCCTATATTCTTCCATGGAATGCTCATATCGAAGTTTTGCTTCTAACTGTCGTTCTACATAAGGCTGTTTGTCATCATCAGTCATACCTCTCCACCTTTCCCCACCTTAAAAAGATTTATGACACTTTGTACAGAAAGTTATCAAAAATTTTCATTACCTGCATACACACATTTAAGTTCATTAAGTTAGTTACAATATGAATACAATATATTTCGATATACCCAACAATAATAAAAATGGAACATTACTTATAGACATAGATTTGTTTTTGTCTACATTTCACACTCTAATAAAATTGAGACACAGCATAATTATAAAATAATTTGTAGAATGCACCATGAACTATAAATTATACTACTTAAAATATGTGATAAAAGAACTCAGATGCTTTAGAATTTAAAAAGTTCCATTATACTTTATAATTTTAAAAACAATACATTAAAATGATTCTCTAGTTTATAACTCAGATGAAATAATGGATATTTGTAAATCTTTTGAAGAAAAAATTTGTTAAAATTTGAATTTTTAAAGAAAAATGTCTTTTAAGTTCCATCAATATTAAAATAATAAATGACAATTAATTTAAAAGTAATTTCGCAAACTTTAATTTGATATACACTTGAGAATGCTAACCAGATAATTTTTATCTTAAAAATTCTGGAGTTTTTAATGTGTATCAATAAATGTAGTTAAATGAAGACTTTAATCCTTATTTTATGTTGAACATTCAAAATTCCTGATTTTTTTAAAGATTAATCTTAAAATAAATAAATAAAAAATAGATAAACTTAGCTTTTTACCAAACATGAGAACTGGGTCAAAATACACAATAAATCAAAAGGTAGCATGTATATTTTGAAAAACACCGAAAAACTTTGCAATGATGTAGTAGGCAACTTTTGCAATGATGACTTACTCAGTTTTAAAATTTAGTGGATCACTAACATTCATGAAATATAACTATGGATATGAATATTTGATTTTATAGTTGTTATACAATAAAATAAAACATAATTTAATTTGATATCTAAACATTAAAAACAGCATCTAATATATATATATATATATATATATATATATATATATATATATATATATATATATATATATATAATACAAATTACAAAATTGCTTGCAATATTTATGAGGAAAAAAAAAAAACTTTGAGATCATATTTATACCTTAACATTTTATGGAAACTAATGGAAATCTGAGGCACATAACAAGAATGCATAATACGAAGATATTTCACAATAAAGGATAATATTACAAACAATATTGCAATATATAATGTACAATAATTAAAAAATGACCAATTTAAAGAATTGTATAATTTTAATTAAAGGAAATTAAAATCATTATGGTTTGATATTAAATAAGAAAGCAGATTAAAAAGTGTAAGACCCATTGACATTACTTATAACATGATTTATTACTTAAGTTAATTATCATTACCAAGTTTTGCCATTGCAGCAACTCCACCTTCTGGTTCTTTGCCAGCCATTTCTTTCCTGAAGTCAGCCATAAATATCATAAATGCTGTACCAGGACGTTTTGGTTTATTTGCATCTCTAGCTGGTTTGTATATGGACATCTAATATAAACATTTATTGAAGTTATCAACTGAATAAACCATACAATTTATTTCTGTTATATAAACTGTGAATTGAAAAACAATTTAATAAATAAACAAATTTCAGTAGGCATTTTTCTGATTAGATTAATATTTCATAAGATAAAAAATGCCAGAAAGCTTCCTGCTAGAATATGCAAATCTTTATAAACTTGTTTAATTACTTATAAGTCAATTAGAAACATTGATAATAACTGAAGAAATATATTTTAAAAGCTAGCCATTTTTTTAAAAATAAAGTACAAGATAACATAATTTATTTAAAAAATAATTTGATAGCACAAACAATGCTATAAAACAAATAAATAAACTACCTTTACACTTATGAAAAACACTAGTAAATGATCTATCTCAAATATTAAGCCTTTTCTTGGATATTAATTTTCATAAAATGCTAATTTTAAATTAAAAGCTTTTGACAATCTTTTATTTATTTTTGTATTTGGCAAAGTCTCGACTAATGTGAAATGCAAATAAATAAAAGAGTAATAAAAAATAGTGTGATTTCATGAGTTTTGTTTTTAAAAAAATTTGTAAAACACAAACCATATTATTCAGTCTGCATAATGAATGGAGTAACGGAAGTTAATAGTCAGAATTTAATCTACTTATACATTTACTTGATTAGCACTACTTTAATTGAATAGTACAATTTAAATAGAATTTCCTCAAGAAATAAATAATTAAACAAAAGTAATAAGAAAAATGGAATAAAAAATTATAATTTCATTAAAAGCATAGGAAGTTTGACGAATTTGTTTTGAAATGTTACAAATAAGTGACACAAAATAGCAAATTTATATTAACATAGCCAAACAATTGTTTCCACTTTTAACTAAACTTCGGCTGCCTGCGCCTAGTTGTGAGGTACCCGAGTCAAACGAACCACCACCCTCAACAAATAGGTCGAGAGGTGGGAAGAGGTTGTAAACAGCAATGGCGAATACATAATGGATTAACTTGTTTTTTGTGTAAATAAAAGTCTTTGGTAAAAACGCTACAAATCTATTCCCCAAACTAATAGATTTAGCATATCACAAATTTAGTTAGAATATAAATTGAACAATCTTGTCAGATCATTACTAACATATTGCAGTAAATTTTATTTTTAATCTAATGATCTAATTTTAGCATCTTCGAATTCTTATATAACTGATGACATTTTCAACAATTTCTATTTATTTTGCACAATAAAGGAGAGTACTTTTTAGTTTTTAAGTGCATATAAACAACATAATGTTAGAAATAAATGTTCATCTGTTCAGAATTTAGAATTACCAGAAGTTGATATATGTGTTTCAAAGGAAATATATATCATCAAAGAATTTGCTTCTAATGAAATTATCATTAAAAGAAAAAACTAAATAAACACAGAAAAATATTATTGAATTCACTTCTATGAATTTTAACTGCAAGGACATTTAAAAATATTAAAATACACATGAAAAGTTAAACATAAATTTAATCAATAAAGTTTACTACTGAATTGGTTATCATAGTCTCTATTGTAAATCCAATTCTAATAAAAAATGTAGTTAAATAATGTAACAGCACGACCTTTTCTCATAAATTATGGCAAAATAAAAATAATTAATATTTGATTTAAAAATGGTGAAAAACATATATACGTATTATAATCAAACGATATTAAAATATTAACTAATAAAATATGACATAAATAAATTATTATTACTTCACGCTTATATCGCTCTCTGTCCCTAGCAGCAGAATCTAAAAAAGGCTCTTTCTGTTCTTCATTCATAGCATTCCATTTTGCTGCACATTCCTTACCAAATTCACCAATCTATCAAAATAATGCAATAAATACTTTGTTTTCACAATGTTAACATATATATTTTTACACAACTATAAAATCATTTAAACATTTTTAAGAATCTAAAAAATCTTAAAATTTGTTGTTAAAAAAGATTGGAAAAATATAAAAAGATAAGGAATGATAATACTTATTTTTCCCATATAAGACATTACATTTAAAGATTACATTATACCAGAAAATTTTCAATAATATTCAATGTAATTTCGCATTTTTAAAACCTATACATGTAAAGAATTTTCCTATCAGATTTTATTCTTTTGGTTTATTTGAAAGAGTCTCATTTCTTTTTAAATTAGTCTTAGTTTCCTATTAACAAACATTAACGTCGGGCCAACTGTTTAAAAGGCTGACGCTAGAGCCATAATTATTCACCACGCTGGGCCATAGGTTTGTGCATCCACTGTGCAAAACTAATAACTAATTTTATAATGATGACTAAACTTACTCACATGCACACACAATAACCAATATCTCAATACTACTATTCTTACTAGCTCAATAAAATATACATAATCAATTTTTTAAAATTATTTTCTCTTAATAAATGAAAAGAATATGAACCAAGATTTGTACTAATTTTAAAGAATCAAATTACATGAGTTTTAAGGAGTTATCTCAATATTTATAATAATTTCTTTATTTTATTATAAATATTGTGGTGTAAGTTGAATATACCCACAAGTGATTTCTCGCCAAATCTAGCATGTTTCCTTTTGATTATAATGTTGCCAAATTGAGTTTTTGCTACTTTTCAAATTTCATTTTTCTCATGTTTTGTGTTACCTTAAAAAATCAATCTTACCTTAAAAAATCAGTATAAACGATATCTAACATTTGAAAGAATCAGGCAATAGCTTAAATAAAATACATTTTCAAGAATACTTGAGTTTTTATTAAATGAGAATTACATTTCACAATAAACCTTAATATATATATATAGATAGATATGTTAACCATTTCTACAGATATTTAATAAAATGCATAAAGTAAAAGTACTCATCTAATCACTTGTCGAAGACAGCACAGGCTCGCCAATAGTTAAACGCCAAATTTATAAAAAGCCCAATTTATCAACTTTCAAGCCCAATACAGCCATTACAAATACAAAAATAAATCTTAATTTTTTTGTATCATTTCAAACAGAAACATTTCCAGCATGAATGTAAAATAAATGAAACATATAGCAAAAGCTTCAAGTATTACAATAACTTAAAAAAAATCTCACACATGTGCATATCAGGTTACGTCATAAAATTGCAAGAATCTATAGGTTTATCGTGTTTGGCATGCATACTGGCTCGTTTGATTTAGTCAATTTTTTAAAGAACAACCCAATTTTTGAATAAAACATTATTAGTATAACACATACAGTTAATTCTAAAAATAATAAATACACCCAATGAAAATACTTTAAATCTCATGTACATGATCTCACGACATCTTATTACACATATTGTTTATATTTGTTTAAAACAGTCTATATTAATCTACCAAAAAATAAGAGCTGCTTCTACAAACCTTTGACAATATCAAGTTAATTAAGGTATTATTTAACCCTTTGCGGTTCAGTGTCCCTATCCCCAGGTGATGGAACACCAAACTTTAAATTGTTACATTAAATAGATGAAATGTGCCTTAAAATGTTCTATAAACTCTCTTTTTTGATAATAAATGGCAGCACTACATAAGATCAATAAATTTCAATTATAGCAGATTATTTAAACCCCTTTTAATTGTAAAGAATATTTCTGATTATTATTTTTTTTTTACTAAGATAATTGTTTGAAAAGAACTTTCAGTTATTTTTGTTGCATGTACCTTGAACTATTGATTCTATATTACTTTAAATTTGTATGCATAATTATCTGATAAAACAAGGTGTTCCATCACCTGGAACACTGCACTGAAACAGCACTTTTCTTTTCGCGATTAGCCTTGAACTCAATGTTGAGTGGAACAGATGTGATTATTTTATACTGTTTTTTCTCTCTTTTGGAGTGGAATAAACTAACGTTGAGGAATGTACAAGGAAGGATTACTTATACGGATAATATTTCTATACCCATATTGGCCTCTTGAATTAAGAAGCTTCAGTGTGGTATAGGATTATATAAGTTAGTTTGAATCCTCTCTAGTTAACCTCTTCGCGACGGGCGAGTCATATATGCATTTTGTACGGACGAAAGTGAGGGCCGGGCATTCCTGAAGAACTAGCCTAGTGAACGGGCGGTGCATATATGCATTTGAAGCTGGAACAATTTTTAATAATCACTAGATGGCACTATGTGTCCATTACATTTAAACTGAACGTAGTTTTAGTGTTCTGACCTTCATTTTTTCTTCATATTCCTGCTTTTTTTGGTATTATGATTATCAGCTGTGGCTGAGGAGAGGAAATCGCAATGTAAACAAACACAGCTCGGTTCTTCAACTTTCCACGTGATTTAAGCATTCTCGCTTCTGATATCTCTGAACACTTTTTATTTTGTTTTCACGATACTATGGGAGGTCTTTTAGGGTTTTAGCTTCAGTTTTGTTACACTTTTTACTGCTTTCGTTTATATTTGCTCACTTTTCTTGTTATTTTGAAAATTCTCGACTCCAGATTGTTATGGCGAGGATTACCTGGTAGGCAATTCCCTACCCTGAATTTGAACAAAAAGGGAGAAAAAAGTCGCAGAAAGTGCATTGTTTGTTCACAAACCGTGCTGAAAGAAAAGAAATCCGACATTGCTTGCAAATCATGCAATGTCAGATTTTGCGTTTCTCTGTGCTTTGAGATTTTCCACACTCTGTCTTCATTTTAAATTTTGTTATTTTTTCTTGTAAACAGCCCTTGTTTAGTTTTTATTAATTTGAAAATATGTTGAAGTGTTTTGTAAATTAAAATTTTGGAAAAACTAGAATTGCACTGTCAAAAATTATTTCTCAAGGTAAGCAACTTTTTTATCTATATATTTTCATATAAATTGAAGGAAAAACATTATTAAAGTCTAGTTTTAATGTTATAAGATAGATTATGTGAGAATCTAAAATGCTACCAAAAATCAAGGCGGTAGGACTTTATTATTTACAAATTTTTTTCTAAAGTTAAGCCTAGCGGAGAAAAACCACCGTCCTGTAATATCATTCCTTTCACTTCAGCTTCGTCCTGAATGCGCGTCTTAAACAAAGGCGACTCGTCGTGAAAAGGTTAAAAAGAAGCATTATTTTTTATGCTTTTGATTTTTCTTTTTGCTGCTATTTGTATTATAATATTGTATATATATGTTTTGAATTTTTATATTTTTAATTTACTTTTTGCAAATATAATTTTAATTTCTAGTTAATTTTTTTAATTTGTTAATTGCAAATAAATGGCATATAGAGTTCTTAATCATTCTGAAGCAATAAAAATGCTTCAAAAACTGTCCTCTGTTAGTGAATCAGAGCATATGGATAGTGATACAGTGAAATATGTTCCTAAACCACTTGATCAGTATCAGTCTGATAATGATGTGTCGAATGTGAAAATGATGGTGATGATTTACCTCAACCAGGCTACTCTATTACTTGAATAACTAAAAAAATTGTACAGAAACCTTTATTTTATTTATTATTAATTTTTTTTGGTGTAGAGTAGCAGGCATTCTTGTGATGCACCCTGGACCATGCTAAATGTGCTACGTAGGTGTAATGCATTGTTTTTTCATTCATATATGCAAAAATATTTACGCGTATATGGGCTTCACTGAAATGTTTGCATCTTACAACCTTAGCGGCACAGTGTTCCATGTGATGGAACTCCCACAAAATTGAATGGTACATGCAATCTTTACAAAATTTTCACTGTATACTCATATAGGCTTAAATAGACAACCTACAAATTTTTTGTTAATATTTCAACTTTGAAGGGTAATGCACCTGAAAGGGTTAAAGAGACAAGGTAATATTTCAGAACAAATTCTATCAATATTATCAAGTGATAAACAAATAAACATTTTATAAAACCTTAAACATTGTTTCAGAAGAAAGAGAAGAATTTAATTATATCATACAATATTGCAAGCAGAAACAAAAAGTACAGTGGAAAAACTAAGATTGGCTGTATTCAGACATACATACAAGAGTGCTTAGGCAATACACTCTCTTTCCATGAAGCTTTGTAGAATATTATTTATCAAAGATAATATTTTCTAAACTAACACACAAGTCATAGATAAAATATAATATTAGTAATGACAGAAAATACTATTTATGTAAGTGACCTTTAATGAAAGTACAAGAAATTTAGAATTTCTACTTAGAACATCTAAATTGAATCTCAATAATATAATTTTAATTTGAAAATTCTTAGGTGGGCTTATCAATAGTAGCCAACATTTAAATCTTGTCAACTATCAATGCATAATGATAAAAGCAATGTGCATCAAACATAATGAAAACAGACAGAATAGGCAGAGAATATCTATAAATATTATTTATTATGAAAAAATAATAAGTACGCAAGTATCTGTTGATAAAATTAATGCATTAAAAATATAAAACAGATATATTTATAACTTGGTCATTGAGATTAATAAAACATTTTATATTTCAAAGAAAGAATTAATAACTAGCCTAATTCTATAAAGGTAATGGTTAATGACAAAAAACATGCTTTCTCTATAGAGTTCTAGCAGATTTTGTAAAATTGCAATCTGAAAGTATGCAGTAGTTAATTCGTTTTTTAACCCTTTCGTGATTAACGGGACACACATACGTCCCAAGCAAAATTTAAAAAAATCTGTTGGGGCAGAATCTCTTCTTTGTCTTATGGGAGGCATTCCCATCAGTCCTGCCAACATTTTTTAATGTGTTTCATTCACAGCGGGTAGATGGCACTACAGTACACAATCATATTCCGGCCTTTTGGAAGCATCGCATCGGCTCATTTCGTATTCTGGGAACATAAATGCTTTATTTTTTTGGAAAATATCGCACATATTCGATTAAATTTTAATTAACTATAAATCTAAGGTTAGGTACGTTGTTCACAAAGCAAATTATCTCGAATAAACTGGTAAGTAGGAAAATTTTTATCTCAGTTTTATTGTCGGGACATATGTGTCCCTCTCGTCTTGGATAGTGGGAACACGTTGTCCCAACAGTCCTATGTGATCAAGTATTTTGACATTCTATTTTCAATTACTTTTGAAATCGTAAACTGCTTATTTTTAATTTAGGCACAAATTAATTCAGTTTAAGGATTACTCAATGCGAAAAAAAATAGTCACGAAAGGGTTAAATAAGTACTAGGATGTCAGACATTATTTATATTGTTATAGCTGATTAATTGGTTACATATTTTCTGCAGTTCTAATTTCAAATACTTGTATAACCAATTATACAAAAACATTTTTTTAAGAGAGAATTTTTTAAAGAGAAATTATGCATTAAATTTATTATTTTTTATAATTTATCTTTAACATTCTTTGAATTTCAACAGATGCATAAAATTTAAGGTTCTAATCTTATTACATCACTTTAAAAATTAATATTATGTCTTCAATGTAATCCTTGACAATAATGAATATAAGAGAAAAATATATAATTGGTATTAAAGTATGCAAATTATTTTTTTATATGGAATATAATCTAATTTAAGCATTCAATGTTACCTAACTATCAATCAATGTACTTATGTTTTGGGAGGGCTTAAAACAATTGGCAACATAATTGCTAGAGTTAAAAAATCATCAGATTTTTAATGATTACCAACACATTAGTATAATAAAATAACAATCCTTCATATACTGTACATGAAATTCCCCTTTTTCCCCTTATATTTATTTTTTGTGAAAGAGCATGCATGTTTCAAATTTTGTTGATAGTTGGAATCAATTTTCTAACTGCAAATTTTTTGTTTGGTTCTAAGAGATTTTACAATTTGAAAATTCACAATAAATTTATTTCAAAAAAGGATTTTTATGAATAAATATTAATATTTCATTGCATATTTTTAAAATTTGCCCTGTGAACTTAACAAAAATATTTTGCATATGCTCCCCAAACTCATCAATTATCTTGCCTAAAAGTGTACTCTATTTTTACGTTGTTAGGCAGGAACATATTTTAACAAACCATGCCAATAAACTAGTGTCTTGAAGAATTCATGAGTTCAGCAATTTTCAATATAATAAAGAAATGCTAGTCCTTTTTAGTTGAGCGCACAGTTATTATTCTGAAAAGCAAACTCTAATTTAGACTACAATTCATAAAGAAAATTTTTGCATCATTTGTATCTAAATGAGAATATGTTATCTAATACATTTGAATGAGCTACCCATTGAGTGGAAGTTCTAAGACAATAATCAAGAAAATAATTTGCCTTGATACATAAATCAGAATTAAGAGGAAGAAGTGTTGTGGGTAACTAAGCTGTAAAATGTTGCCAAAAGGTTCATTTAATGAGCACTTCGTCTTTCAGATGAAATTTGTTAAATGGGTCGTAAAAACATGTTGCACAAGAAAAAATGCCCCGATAAATATACAGATAATAAGTAGAAATGCATATATTACCCAATGTTTAACATTGGCTAAGTTCAATACAAGACTTCCGACTCTAAAGAATATAGGCCCTATTCTTTATTTGCAAGCAGCCATAATATAACTTGACCATTATAACAGTATGTAGATGATGCAATAATTTAAGCTTTATAAAACCAAAAACGATAAAATTGAAACACGCAAATATGAAAACTAGTCTTTGATAAATGAAAATTCTAATTTAATTACACACTTAATATTGATTATTGCTTACACCACTAATCAAAATTCAAAACAATGAATATAGAATAAGAGATAAATGAATACATCAGTTATAATTTAAGATTAAAACCAATGAAACTTAACTTTATAATATCTATTATTAGAAAATGGTGATTTTTTTGATAACTAATATTTTATATATATAAATTTTTTTTACTTATATTTATAATTCTTTAACATTTATTACACAGCTACATTTTTCTCTTCAATATAGACAAATTTACAATTTAAATAGATTTTAAGAAAAGTAATTTATGTTAACTTTGATAGAAAAATGTTATGTTGTGATTAATGTTAAATCAATTAAGCAGATAATCAGACCAATTGTGTGTGGCAATTTTAATATTTTGATAAATATAATGTTTCAGTTTTATCAAAATCTGCCAATAAAAACTTATATTCAAATCTCATTTTGGTCTCCTGATGGTACTGAACTCTTCAGAAAGATCAGAATCTTGATAATGCCATGCAGCAAATAATGCATGTTGCCTTTGATTTCTATGAACACATTTATTAATGCATATACTTGAAGATTCTTTGGGTTTCCCGTTTTAAAGTACATATATGAAAAATAATCCAACACATATGGAGAGACTTGGAAAGCAATATGCAGTGGATTTTCAACTGTTAAAACTATCCATTACAGAATGTCCAATTTGGCATGGTGGACAAAGATGGCTTTTGACATAAGGTACATTGTGTTGATATTTTTTCATAGAAAAGAGGATTTTATTCACAAATCATAAAGGAGGAAACCCAGACATCTTTTAAGCATTATTTGACAGATATGGAGTCAGAAAAAGCAAAACATTATACCCATACAGGTTTAATAATGGTTGAGATAAAACTCACAGCATCCAATTATGACCCTCGCTCAAAAACACAAGACTTCATAAAATAAATTCCTAATTAAGAAATATTTGCATGTTTAGGTTCCAGCATTCTTTCACTTCGTTAAAATATATATATCCCCAATATAAAAATTCCTCAAAACAGATTACTTAATTTTAAATATTGTAAGAAAAGAGACCATACAAGTTGAGAGATGTACAAGCCCTATAATAGGGACGAGGAAAAGTATCAGCAATCGGTATTTCAAAAATTAACTGACATAATGATTACTTTTTTCATAATATCATTTACTTCCAATAAAATTTTTTCTTCATTCTACTTATAATATGTCAGCAGTATTAGCTACATTCTACCTCCAATTGTAAAGTAATTGAAACTGACATAGAGATTCAGGAATAGTAGAGGATAAAATAAATATTCAGGACACGATTTTTTTGGAAATTTTAAGACATAATTATTAAAAAGTTTAGTTAAAGAAAATGAATAGTATTCTCACTTTGCATTTGTCAACAAAAAATAAAAACTTTAAACTAACTAAACTTTTTAAAGATAATTAGTTATAATCATTGCAAATATACATATTTTAAATATTATGTGAAGTTTGAAAAACTCATCAAATACAAAATCTTTTTATTAACAGAAATATTAATGAACAATGTTTCATTCATACAGCTATAAATATTTTTACAGGGATAAAAATTCTTCAATTTCCAAAATAAAAAAATTACAGTTTCTTTTTAATTTATACAATTTTTTGTCAAGTTAATTTTTTTGAAACATTTTTAATTTTATCATTGACAGCATCCAACTAAGCAACTTTTATTTCTTGAAAATCATTAATTTTTACAACATTTCTTAATTTTTCTGATGAGCAATTGATTAACTGGAGAGCTACTGGTTTATCTTTTAAAGGGTTATTTTCTTCTGCAATGAGAGAGTCAAAAATTTCTTCAACTGCTTTTTTTATGTTCTGTTCAGCTTTTTTTTCCTTCTATTTTCTTCCTTTTTTATTTTGTAGTCCCAAATAAGAAGCAAATTGAAGCACCCTTTTCATGTTTTTTTGGGGCAATATAGTAAAATATTCTTTGAAGGCTGGATACTGTTCAATTATTTGTTCACATGGGGTCCTAGAGTTAACAATCGCGACTCTACTTTTTTTTTAACAAGTGGTCAGCAACAGAATCCACTAATAATGAAATTTGAACTCTGTAGTAATCTTCTCTTCTTACTGCTAACAAATTAAGCCATTCATATAGACAGTAAATAAAACTATTAAAGTCACAACTTAAATTTGATATACCTTTTTTATGCCATATTTATAATGTGTAAACTGCATGTTCCTATATCAATCAAGATAAAAATTACTGAAGAATTTTTTATGAAATTACAAATTGAAATTCGGTCAATCCATTGAGCCTTGCAGCAATTTTTCAATATAGAAATCATTTTTTGAAATAAAATTTAACACTATTTCTAAAATTTTACTAGACTCTGCATGTCCAAGGAATAAGTAATCACAATAATTATTAACTATCTTGTATTCCTTTTCTGACCAATAAGATATATAAATATCCAATAGATTTTTGCTTGCCTGGTAGTTGTTTCATCCAAATATAAAATGAAGTAAGATCCAGAGGAAATAATATCATCATAAATTCGATTTTGAAAGCATGGAGCGAGCCCGAATTTCATCATGTACTGTGACTTGGCTTCACTGATATGAACAAGTTGTACATAATTGCTTTGGATTTTAAAACTTTATCCTATGTACTTAACCCTATCCAATGCTTGCAGGAAGATGATACAAGCAGCGATTTTGTCGATACTATTTTTGCATTCGTTTTAGAAACAAAAACACTTTGATTTAACCTTTCTTTCATTTGTCTTTTATGTTTAAGTAAACTAGCGTGAATCAAAAAACTTGAGAAAACCCCATATTTGCCAGAAAGCGGAAGATTTATCATTAACACATGCCTGACACCAGTCTTTAATTAAACTACTATTTTTGTGCTAACAATCAAAAGAAATCCCACTGCCTGAAAATTTCATAATTCAAGACATTTTAATCTTGGGTACATATAAATCCTTGAAAAACTGCACATAAAATATCAAATATGTTTCCAAAAATAAAATTAACAAACAATCACTTTCTTCTTGAGAGAACAATTTCAGCTTTCGGAACAAAGCGGAAGACATAGTCAGCTTTCAAATTCTTGATTGATGTGTAAGAGGTAGACACCTCTATGACACTGTCAACAACAGTTCTTTTCATTTGTCATTGAATGCATTCTCCCATGAAGTAATTAGAAAAACTGTTCTTTATCCGACCATGTTTTGAAAGAACACTCCTATTTTCTCATATCAAAAAATAAAAGTTTCTTTTGCATTAAAGCTGAAATTGAAAATAATTCAGGAATTTAAGGATTATGACTTAAAATTAAGGACTTTTCAAGACAAAAAAATTTTTTTTGCCAAGAAAATCAGGAAACTTAGGACAACTACAGAAACCTGGAGATTGAAAGTATGCCTGAACAAAACAAACCATGCATATATAGCATTTAACTGAAAATAACTGGAGACAAAGTAAGTGTAAACAGACACTATTTAATTAATTCAGTGACTAACTACTTGATAACATCAGAATCCAGTTTAAAGCAGGTAGAAAAATGGAAAGTGACAGTTACTAAATCTGAGTAAATTATTTTAGAATTATTCTTTTTTATTCAAAATAAATATGACTCAAATATAAGGGGCAATTCTCAAACATTCCAATTAGATCCATTTTAGTAGCATTAAAAAAATATTGAGTTCATGTTGCATGATAAAATTGTTCTTTCTTTAGGAAACATTATCTTCCATAGTTATTGCATTATTATTTCTTAGATATTAATAGTTCCTTAATTTTTGTTAAATATTTAAAATGCTTAATTTTTATAAATTACTTTTTTTAACTCGAAGAAATACCTTAAACTTTTGTTAATACAAATAAGTTTTAAAACCAATTTATACCATTTAAAAGAGGTAATTAACAAATATAATTCATTCTAAAAAGTAATTTCATATTTTTAAATTTTTCAAAGCTTTTCTAGCTAGAAAATTTGCAACTAAGTAATTAAATAGGGTGTATTGAAAGGGAAAATCTTTTATTTTAAATAAATGAGAATATTTTTCCAGTTTGTACTATTTGAATTTAAAATAACTCAGTGATATTAAGAAAATATGATACCCTATTTATAAAAGTTTTATCATTACTATAATATCCATTTAGATGAAGGGAAATTCTAAATTCATTGAACAATATTGAATGAAAGAAAAATTTATTATTGGTGGAAATAGGCACAAGACATAACTTATTGAAAAATATTACATAAATGTCTACTGTGTTTATTTAGAAAGTATATATTACAAAGGAAATAACTTAAATTCACTTTATTTTTTAATATTAATATGCACTTTTAAATGATTTTTTTTAATAATTTTTAATTTTTTTGTTATTTACCTGTTAGCATTAAAAAATACAACTGCTACTAAAAGTAATCATTAAAATACTTGTTGTTAAGAACTCGTTAACTTAAAATACTTGTTGTTAAGAACTGTTATCAGTAACAACTGGTTACAAGAATAACAAAGCATTTTCTACACATTAGTTAGAAAATACATGATTTCTCAAGGAATTGGAAAAGTATGATAGAAGTATCAGTAAGTGTTATGAGCAAACAGAACATCCTTTATAAATTAATGCTTATATAATTTCAGGAGCACTGAAAAACTTAATTGGATAAACTTTAATTTGTTTACAGTAAATAAGTAAAGATAATTTAGAATTCTTAATTTTGTATTTTCAGCTCAATGTGATTATTATATATTTTTAAACTTATTACAATTACTTGCTTTTAGATTATAAGTCAATAATTTGACAATCCAATAACTCTTACTGAGAATATAAATATGGTTAAATCACCAAATCAAGACTTAAGCCTATTGTTTTAAGGGATTACAAATTAATGTCAAATACGTATATATATCAGAAAATAATAACCATAATTAATAACTTTCAATAATATTCTATAGTTAAGAAAAGTCATATGAATTTTATCGGTACTTTTCCGTTTCGCCGGCGCATATCTCGCCAAGCGAAAATTAAGTCACCAATTGGGGACAACACACAGTATACACATAAAATTTTTAAATAATGTTGTTTTACATAAAATTTTTTAATTTATTTATTTAATTGTTGTTCTCGTGTTCACGCTATGCGTGAAATGATGGGTGCCAGAGCCTCAATTTATTTACTTATTATATTAGATTACAATTTATTGGATAATGCATACTTCAAAATCTTATTATTTTTTTAATATTTTTTTATGTGAATTTATTACAATTATTATTTTTTAAGATATATTTTAAAATTCCGATTTTTCTAGAGAGATTTTATGAAATTATTAAATTTGTATATATAGCAACATAGCATAAAATTATAAAATGGAAAATAAATAAATAATAAAAAAAAGAGTCGAAATAAAGTCGTTGACAGTAAAAGGCCGTCACATGTTTTGGAAACGTCGCAGTAGAAGGTTACCAGCGGAGATATTCCCTCTAGCGCCCGGTTGTATCATTTTTGACGACTTAATCACCTGCGCCGCCGAAACGGAAAAGTACCTTATCTCTTTATTTTTTTAACTAAGCAGAAAATAGTCAACAATATTCTTTCTTGAGATTGAATAGAAATACCTGCTAATAAATAATAAGCACAAAATATTTTACATTCTTAGAGATAATAAGGAGCTAGTTTATTTTACTATATTTTTGTAAGTATTTTGATATTAAGACATTCACCATTAAACATCAAAGTTTTATTTTTAATTCAATGGCCTTTTTTTCTATTGTATACATTTAATGTTAAAAAACTATATGTTAACTATTTTGCAGATAAGGTCTTATATGAATTATGAATTTTATATTTCTCTTTCCAACTTATGATTGACCCTTGATTTTTAAAGTATGTAATCTACCCTATTTACCTTACGCATAAATTATGACATTATGTAGTATATTTTAAATGTTTGTCGATCAATGGTCATTTTTTGCACACGAGGGCTAGTTAGACCGGGACCTACAGTTTAAAGTGGATCCGAACCACTACAAACATCCATGCCCAAAATGGGATTCGAATACACGAACCGTCAAACAGAAGGTAACAGCGCTAACCATTCGGCTGCCAGCTCGGCTATATTTTAAATGAGACAATAATTTCTTTTAAAAAGAGAAATGCATACACGAAATACAAAACTCATACAGATTTTGAAGAAACAAATTACAGAAATTTCAAGAAGTCATTGAACTTTTCTAGTAAGTTCGATATTCATAAGTTGAATAGATATTCTATCAATAATTTTTGGGGAAATATATCTGTAATAACACATTTTTTCAATAGTACTAAATGAATTTACAATTAGGGAAGAAGCAATTTTATTTAAATATTCAAAATTCATTACTTAAATTTGATATATGATGATTAATGTTTCTGAAATGTATTTCTAAGTTTTTTTTGCTTTCTAATTTAGTGTGTACTTATAATGCATAATTTCTTCCCATTAAAATAAGAAGATATAAGCAGAGTTGATGATACAAAGATGAAAACAAAATAATTAAACAACTCATACTCAGCTAAGAAAGATTCTTCTTTCAAGATACATGATGACATATGACTTTGTGGTGAAAAATGTGTTAAACCTTGCATCCTTTTCATACTGTTAGATATGTTATACTAGACTTTCAGATATTATATTTTATCAAGTTGAGCAAGAGAAGTAATGATTAGGTGAGTACTTTTACTTTTAAGTGTTATTTAATTAAATTTGTTATTTTATATGCTAAATTATGTCATTTATTAAATATAGAGCACAAATATAAGTTATTTGTTGAATTGTACAGCTTAATTAATTAAAATTAGAATAATGTGTCTAGTTAATTAGACAGCGAGTTTTCATAAAAATATGTTATTGATTTAGCTTCAATGCTTGGGTCTCCTGTGCTAGATTGTGTTGCATAGAATATTTTCCTAAGTACAATGTTTTTTTACAATAATATAAGTAATGCAAAAATGGATTTTATCTACATTATTGATTTAGCTTTACTGCACAATTCTTACATGATAGATTGTGCTGCATCAAATGTTTTTCAAAGTTGACATTACTGACAGGTTAACAAGAAGCCCCAATTACGTTAAAAATGGATGTTTTTCATGTTATTGATTTGATTTTATTGCCTGTTTTTTTTCCCCTTCTTGCCAGACTGTTTCACATTGGACATTTTTTAAAGGTGGGTGCTATTCCCAGGTTAATCAGAAACCTTCATTTTCATAAAAATGTATGTTACATTATTGACTTAAATTTATAGGGTAGTTAGTACTTGAGTTTAGTACTGTTATATGTAGTGTATTTTTAAAAAAATGTGTCTGTATTTTCTTTATTAATTAAATTTATATTGATTTTTGGAATTATCTTGTGTTTCATATGTAATTTTTGTAAAACATATGAAATGAAATTTAAAGTTTTTAGTTTTGTCGCATTTCTGTATTAAGTAAACATAGTGAAAAATTTGAAATCTCAATTACAACCTTGCACTATTTTCAAACTTCGAGACTAATAGCAATTGGAATTTTGAAAATTGTATGTTGCATGAAGTAATGTAATTTAAGTTGGTGAGACAACTGTAGTACTTGATGCTAAACATGGAAATTATGCCAAACTTATACCAAAATTTATAATAAAGCTAAAATATAAATCAATACAATGATTAAAAAATTAATATTAGTACTTGAAAATCATATAAAAATAAATAAATTTACTTTAGGTATTTCTCTGCCACTTCGCTTAAGTTCTTCTCTGTACCATTGAGTAAAATGTATATATGCTGTAGTTGCTCTTTTTGGAGGAGGAATACCATCTTTGTTCAGTTTATATTTCTTTTTTGATTTACCACCACCAGCATGGTGATGGTGACCTACATGTCCCACATGATGTTGTCCTACAACACTATTACCACCACCTCCTCCTGAAGAACCTAAAGACCCATAAGAATAATGATAGGCAGCATTACTATTGCCTAAAGATGAGCCTAAACCTGATGCTGAATATCCCTGATTCACAGAGTTCACACTAAGATTGAGTGCAGCTGGAAGTGATGGGATCTGAGCCATGGCCGAGTGTAAAGAAGAACTGTTCGCTGCATTAACAGCAGCAGCATGCTGTGCCATGGCCTGCTGATAATCATACTCTGTGGAGAGCGACATATTCTGATGCCGGAATGGGAGGCCATCTAGAAAGTAATACACGAAAATTATTTTTTATGCTAAATCAAATAACATGAATAAGAACTAAAAATACAATTTAACAAAAGTATTCTTAGTAATTTTTTTAAAAAAATATTTACATCTAATTAATTTTTTCAAACACAGACATACTAATTATTTGTTTTACTTATATTGCTGACAATATTTATATATTTTAAGAGAACACATTACCTATACAGATATTAGTGTTTTCATCAATTTCTCATGTGTAAATAATTGAGCCATCAAAAATAAAGATCAAGACATTCTCTTTCATATGCCTTTACTTCTTTAAACGAAGATCTATAAAATGTGTTATGCAATATTTTCATTTAATACTGATTTGCTTGGTATAATATATGTTAGATTAAATAAGCTATCAGTTGAGATTCAACTTTTCTTCAACAAAGTTAAATGCTATTTACAAATTTTAAGCCATCAGCATATTTTATGGATACAAACTTATTTTTTATGTGACTGACACAGGAAATCAATCTCTGTGTGGTTTACGATTTTTTAGGTATTTGAAAATATTAAGGTTCAAATATATTTTTGAAAGCAACCATAATATATTATCTATAACATTTTGATAATTTAAATGAAAATTCTTTCCTTTTCCATTTAATTTTCACTGTCCCTTCATCGTTCTTTAATGAATCATTATTTTGAAAATTAACAATATGCATATAAGTTTTGAATTAACTAAAATATATTGGTTCTTTCTCATTAACATAAATTCTTAGTATACCAATTAACTGAAAAGTATTATGTAATATTTTAGTTTGTCAGAAGATAGAAAACTTATTTCATATGCCAAATTTTTATGTTTTTTTTAAATCTTAAAATTAGTATGTATATATATATATATATATATATATATATATATATATATATATATATATAATGCCATCAACTACATTCATTGAAATATATAGTATTGTACACACACCTGTATAGAACTCTGATATTATACCCTTTACAAATCATTAGTGGGAACATTTGAAATGCTTTTGTTAATAATCCTTCATAAATGCCAAATTAAAATTCTTGGAATTAGAGAAGGTAGAAAAAACTGCTCATTTTATTCTTTAATTAATATAATTTATAAAATTTCTCAGTTGGTAATTATTTATATTTTATAAAGTGATATATTTTGAATTATTCCTGTTCACATAAGATTATTAAGTACTTTATCCATAAATTTTTTGCTGCTAAATACAAATATGCTGTTATGTTTAAACAGCATATTTGCATTAAGAAATATGCTGTTTAAGTTCCATTAATTGATACAGTGAAAAATCATTATAACAGTGCTGAGCACATGTATTAGAATGAACACAAGTAATAGAAAAATAAAAGCTAATGAAAAATATTTTACACAATCTTATCTTGAATAATTAAAATTTTTATGCATAAATCATTTAAAGTAAAATGGTTTGATCGCAAGCATTACAGACATCTAATTTACATAATATTTTTCATAAAAGTCCTTCATTTATTAAAGAAAAAGTGAAATGTGACAGGTATTTTCAGAAACAACTGATTAACCATTTGGAAAATTGCTAAATAAACATGGATAGAGGACAGTATGACAAAAACAATTATGAATTATGGCAGATGTTACTGAACATTTATTACTATTGCATCTACATAAGACAAATTTATATTATCATTCAAATACTTAAATTTTCAAGACAATTTTCTGTCAGTAATAAAAGTTATGTTTAATCAAATGGTAAAATGTATTTGAACAGAAGCATTTAATATTTGAAAATGTGTCATGATTTTCTTTGCTCGCATAAAACTAGTAGTAGTAGATTTTTCAAATTACCCACTACAGCTGTTTGATATTAAATATTTTTGTTTCTTCTAAATTCTAAAAAATCTTAATATCTTTAAAACAAATGCCCTACCTTTGCTTTCTTAAAAAATTACAAAAATAATATCATAAATCAATGAAGTTTGAAAGTTGAAAAGTTAGAAACTTCTTGGATTAGAATATATTTTCTTAAATTTTGCCATTGAGCTTAAACAAATATTAAATCAATTTTACCATGTGATTTTTAATACACCTATCATTAAATTTTAAAATGTAGCATAAAAATTATTTGGCTTAATATTTTGATGAATTTTATTCAAGCATTTTTAAAATTGAAGACACATCTTAGAAAGTCAAACTGATATAATTTTTTCTCTATCTCAAAAGATTACAACAATCATAAACCCACATTTATATTTCAAATAATAAAAAAATTTACTGACTTGAATTTTTTGCTTAGATTGTGTTAAACTTCATGAATTGAAAAGATCTTGTTTTTTTAATACATGGGAATTCATTTTTTCAATGAATATTTATAGATGATAACAAATCTATTACAATTAAAAATTAATTGATATCCTTCTTTATTTCTAATTTTGGAAAGAAATTTTTTCTCCTGGAAGAAGTATCACAGAAAATTATATATAAAAAAAATATGTTACATATTTATGAAGAAAGTTGCCAATTTCAAAGCTTTTTAACTATTAGTTAGATTTTTCCAAACTTATTTAAGAAGGAAATTTTTTTGTAATGCAACACTATTGCATAATGGAACGGTTTTATCATACCAAGACTTTTTGATGTTGAAATCAATGATACCAAGACTTTTTGATATTGATTTTAAAAGCAATTTAATAGAAGTTGATGCACTATATTATAGAGACTGCAAGTATAGATGCAATCCTGTGTGCTATGTCCAATAAAACTGGGTTCATGGGACAATAAGGCTAAAAAATTCCACTTGTAAAATATTGATTTATAAAATTATGTCCAAGTGTTTTAATACTTAAACACTGTAAAGATATATAAATATAAAATGAAGCCAGCTCTCTTCAAGTATTGTATTTGACCAATCAAATGAGTAAATATTCATCATTAAGCACACACAGTAGGGCACTTTAATTCTACTCATTCTGGCCTTAATAGACAAGAACAAATGGCTATTGCCCTTTTTCAGAAGTGGCCATCTTGGTAACTTGAAATTCGTCAAGGGTATGAAGAAATTCGAAATTTGCTCCAAGTGCTTAAATGAACAGGCCTCTCCTGAACATATTCTTCAATGCCTTGGTCTCTCATGGAGAATCCACTTATGGTACTGGACTCTTTGAAGGTGTACGTGCTCATGGACTTGATCTAGTGCTGCTGACCTCAGGGGCATGCAACAACAATTCTATTCATGCCATATATTCAATGATACTGTGCTTGTGTTTAGGCAGGATTCAAAATAATTATATGTCAAATTTTGTATTGTCAGTAATTTTTTTTCCACAACATATTCTATTACAAGTGATTCAACGAAATATATCAACAGGAGTATTTATTTACTTTGAATATACCAAATCCATTAAATTCTTAATTATTTATCAATTTTTTTTTACTTATAATCACCTAATAATTTGATGAAATGGCTAAATTACAAAAAAATCTATACTGCACTAATTTTTTAGTAAGCTTATTATATAAGATCATTATTTCAGTACTTACTACAGCAGATAGATGTTCAAAAATTTTATTTGCAAAAGGATTACTAACAGAGAACATTGCAATACATATGGAAAGTATATATCTAATTTGATAGTGTTTGATAATAAATGTAATGAGAACCTGTTAATTTTAAGGCAGTTAAATATTTTTTCTGAAGCTATATATACTTAAAATTGCAGCAATTTTAAATTTCTCATTCAAGATTCCTTTAAGTTATTTACATCAAACTTTCCAATTATCCAAAGGAATAAAATAACTGTGGAATATCAAAATTATATGTAATATTTGTTTTGGGAGTAAAATAAAAGGATTAAAGCTTTTATTAATTTGTTTTCAAACTTTTTTATTTAGAACTTTTACAAATGCATTTAGTTTGTAACTAGAAATAATTTTGAACACATACACATCCCTTATAGATATAAATTACTAAGAGTTGAAAGTAATTTAGTTTCATAAGCATAATGAAGTAAATGCCACATACATTAATTTGAAGCTTTTTTAAAAATGTTTACAAGATCTTTAAAACTTTTAGAAAATGGCTTTAAGTGTAGGTTCATTTAATGTTTGAAAACTGTATACATACATATATAATTGTACAAATTTAGATTGATTCAGTTAAATCAATGTAATATATTTCATGTATATTTCTTGGAAGGAGCGATTATATTTTGTTACTGATTGAGTTGAGTAAAATAAAAATCTTATAGTGAACGAGTTTTTGTTTTTAGTTAATTCAAATTTTAGTTCAGGGCCTAAGAAGAAAAGATTTGTTGTAAAATCAAATGCTCTGTGACTTCAAATTCATTGTAAAATAACTAATGATATTTTACATATGAATATTTTTTATACAGAAAATCTTGATTTGAATTGATTTTAACTTTTCTATATTGAAAGAAATTCCTTATTTAATAAAATTTTATTATTTTAGTAAAGCCAGCTGTTTGATTTAATTACTATTGAATTATCTTAACTCAGTAGTCATTAAAGCAAACTGCTTGCTTAACTTACTATTATAGCTTGTTGAACCTAAAATTTATACAACTTTACCTAATGTATACAATACATATGAAAATAAGGATATTTTTATATCCTCATTTTTTGTACAAAGTTTACAATTTAGTGTGGTAAAATATTAGAAATTATCAACTGTTCCATATACTTTTATTCACAATTATTTTTTTAAAATTTTTTATTCTGTTAAATTTACAATTGTTTTATCAATTTTCAATCTTAATAAATATGAATAAAAATATTTTATTTATATCAAATACAAAATTAACATATGAAATAACATTTCTTAGCCATATTTTACAACTAAGGTACAACATCAACTAAGTATATTTCTGAAAATCTTTATTAAACTTTAAACAACATTAAGTCTCATTATCTTGAACTTTCTTCATCTTGAAAATACTATGAATCATCTTGAGAATTTAATAAACTTTACATGCTTCAAAAATTAGTGCTGTTCTGCTTATGATAGTTTCATGTCCAATTTTGTGATAAAATTAGAGGCTTCCTTTTAAACATTCTTTACAGAGAAAGGCAATATCAAAAAGTGACAAGTTGGTAGATTTTTTGTTTTACAGTTACTTTTTTTCTATATAAAGAGAGAATGAATAGGGATCTATGATTAGATCCTATTTAAGGCCATTTCACCACAAACAGCAATAAACCTGAAAAGATTACTAGTAAATTTTATTATCAATATATTTCGTTTTTTGTCTTTCAAACTGTGCATATTATGTATTTAATTTTAAAATGTTATATAAAGATGCATAACAATTTTTATTACTATCAAACAATGAAAGTGGAACAAGCAGTATATTATAAATAAAAAGTTCTGTTTCATTAAAATTTTTTGCTTCAAATTAAAGATATTTACCTCAGATGCAAGCAATTCAGAAGTAAACTTTGATGTACACCCAATTAATAATAAACTCATTTTTGTTTGTAAAAAAAATTAAAAAAAAAAAAAAAGAAACTGAATCAAGATTTTTTTCTTGTAATGATTTGTGGATAAGCACTGAAAACAAAAGGCTTATTCTCTAGCATAACAAATGTTTGGACAAAATTGAGTAGCTTTTTTAATTATTTTAACATTTTCTCTAAGAACTATAACATATACACTAGTTTTATAATTAGAAAAGATTTTATTAAAAAATCTTCAATACTTTTCATAGCAATAAAAAATGTACCACAGTTTTCTGGAAAAATTATTTAGAATAATTTTCTCAGGTCCAACATAAAAAAATTATGCTAACTTGAGTAATATTACAATTATCAGATTTTAAAAATTGTGTAATTAATGATATCCGAAAATACAGTCACCAAAAATTTAAACTAATGTACCATGATGTTACTTCAAGAAAAAATGGAAAATTTTGCATTACCAGTCAAGAATGATCAATAACTTTCTGGCTAGATTTTTCCAAGCCATTCTGATAACATCCATAGAGCAAAACAAATGGAACATTAAAATAATCAATTGAATGACACAAATGTATAACTGTACAGAAGTGTAATAAAAAGCAATTTTTCACTTAATAGTATACAAATTTTTATTTATAGAAGTAATACAATGTGGGATAAAAGGATGAATATGCATTGGAAATAAGATCACTTCAGACATTGACATTTCAATAAAAATCCATATAAAGAATACATAAATGTAAGTTTGACATTTCCAACAAACATATTTCTATTTCTTTTCTTATAAGAAATGGTACATTAAAAATATTATCTTCCAAATATTTAAAGGAAATATATTTTACTAACATATTAATAATTGATATAAAATTAATAATTTTAAAATTGTACAATTAATGATATCAGGAAATACAAAAAGAAATTTTTTTATTAAAAGTAAGCAACATTTACGAGTCAAAAAAATTACAACCATAAGCAAATAAATTCAAAAATACTGGTTTATAAAAACTATATTAAAAATTTAAATACTAATGGTAATATTTTATTTTGAGAAAATGCAAATCAATATTCACAAGTGAATTAAATTTATTAAAATAACTTCTTAAAATTCAACACTTTAATTAGTATAGAATTATCCTAACTTTATAACTGTTTAATAAAAAATTAAAGATAAAACTAACAATATATTTACTTAAAAGCTATTTTATTTTTAAGTATTAATAAACTCATAGTTTGGGAATACAACATGCAGCAATCATTCATCAAAACAATAAGAAAGCCGATTTCCCTATTAAATGAAGAAAATTGAAAATGGTTAATAGTTCGTCATAAAAGACACGCCGAGATTCCAATGAAGTCAAAAACTAACCTTTATTGGAGAACATGCTGCACTCACGATAATTTCTTTCAAGTCAGAATAAATCGCTCACTAGCAGATAAAAATCACTTTGGAAGACGAAATAACAATTGCAGACGGAGAAACTATGCCTACACTGCCATTGTATTAGCCGTTTGAAAGCTTACTTTAAATAATCGATACCGATCAAAATGCGTATCTCCTGAGCATTTAAAAAAAAGGAGGCTTAATGATGACAAATTCATAAACAAAGAAAAACGGACAGAAGTCCCGCGCATTTATGACAAACATACTCATTGTTATTTTTTTAAATATTTAATTTAAAAAAAACCGTCCGGCTTATGTTGCGCTCTTTTTTCGTTTTTTTAAAAAAAATTATGAATTGTCAATCGATGAGTTTAGGGGCTAATTCCCCCTCCCATTACTACCCCTTGTAGCTTTGTCCAGAATCCATAAACCCGATGCAGCAGAAACGCGGGAACCGTTGTATAGTTACCATGACACGCATTTTAAATGTCATCGCGGGAACTGATGTCAAATGCATCATATGGGTGTCAAACATTAAACTATTGAGTCAAACTGATATTATTACTAGAAGCGCATCATATAGATGGTGATTAGTTTTACATGCAAATGTGCGCAGCAGCTCTACAGCCACCAAGCCATAACTCATACAAAATGGCGGGAAAGGTTAGTACCTTTAAATTTTAGATATTCTATACAAAAATTGAAATTAACAGAATTTTAAAGGGAACTCAACTTATAATTTTCGGCTAGACAGCCATCATATAATATCACAAAAATAAGAATATAAGTTTGCTTACCCATAATTTGTATTAAGTATTCAAAATTATGATTTTAATTTTACTCCAATGATTCCCACATACGACAAAGCGACGCTGTACTACATCTACAGTGTTAGAAAATACTCTCAAACGCAAACATTATTGTTTGACATAATATTTACGTAAAAAAGAACTCTCGACTTTTTTATTGATTAATAATTTTAAAAATTTTAAGGAACTGCAAAGGAGATAATGACATTTTTCAAAAATTATTTTAATGAAACATTAGAATTGAATAACTAAGTAAGATTAGGGTCGAAATTAAAAATGAAATTTAGATTATGACACTCTTATGAAATGTTTTAAAGTTTTAAGACAGCTGATTTTTATATAATAATTTTATTTTGTACCATAAATGAAAAAAAGAACTTCAAATGAGTAAAATGAAAGTATATAACATTGAATGAGCATTAAAAAGCAATTGAGTATTGCGAAATAGTCGATTATATTTTAAAATTTTAATAAAAAAACAAGAAAAATGTAAATAAGGAAGATAACGAATTGTCAATTTAAATTTTTATTGCTCATATAGGCCGGAATTCTAAAAAACTAAACACTTTAATTTTTTTAAAGCTACTCTTGGTAAAAACCATTAGATAATTCATGATTTGAGTTAGGGCCTCAATGTCATGAACGTATTTCCAAAAATGTTAATAATTATCTACAAAAATAATGCAATAAAATCATAAAATATATTAAAACAATAAAAAATACAACCGAGAAATTTTTTAAGGAAGAACTGATTCCAGGAGCACTGATCAGCATTTATATACTGCTTCTCATAATTCCAAATGCAATGAATTCCATTTGTCTTTAAACACTCGAATATCCTAATTATAAGCAAATTTTAAAGAATTGCTTATAATTAGGATATTCGAGTGTTTAATTTTATAACCTAGTAATGATTAACAATATTTGCCACTTTTTTATTACCACATATTTTAAAATTTCTCTTTTAATAATTAAAAGTCTTTCTTATTCTTCTTCTTTTTTGTAAGTTTTAAATTGGCAACAATCTTACGAAAACAAAAACACAGATAAGGAATTGTAATGCATATATTTGTGTTGATCTTTACTGATCTATAATTAATCTAAAATCTGCAAAAAATATTTTCTTGAAATATTTAATCAAATTTCTTTAACGTAAAGTTTTATCTTAAATCTGGCTGAAAATAATGAACAAATAAAATAAGTGATTTTCGATTAACTTTTAGAAAAATTCATTTCTTTAACTCATAAAAATTTATGTTTTTTATGAATCTGGACTACCCATAATGTCTTACATATCTACTAAATTACGATTTTTGAAACCTAGAGAAAGAAATAAACTGTCTGCAATTTTATTAATAAATAATAGTTGGCAGGAACTTGCGGGTGTGATCCGTGATCCTGATAATGATGAACATTATCTATATTCTGCAGATGATATCAAGTGAGCTATTTAAGAATTTTTCTTTATTTAGCTTTTAAAAATATAATTATATTTTAATTTGGGTATTGAATAAATTGAAAAAAAAGAAACTGAAGTATTCCAAAAAATTAAACTACATTGTTATTCCATTCGCGGAGTATTTTAAATTTATTAGTTGTAGGAATATGCTGTTACAACATGGATCATTGTAATGTAGAATTAAGAATATAGAACTTATGACTATGTTATTGTTGATAAAGCTAATTTGTGTTTTTAAATTTTATGTATGTTGCTCTATTGTAAATTGAGTCAAATTTTTTGGAACTTATCGTTAGATTATCCATTATAATGTCTTATTTGTTTGTTAGGTAGTAATTGATTAGAAATCATTGATTAATCTAAGTGCTTATAAATCTGCCACAATTTCTACTTTTAGAGAAAAAGGTTAGATTTTAAAGTTATGTTTGCACAAAAATTTGGTAAAACCAAGGCTTTATGTGTGCAAATTAGAAAAGAGTTACAAAAATAAAAAATATATAAATTGAGTGAAATAATTATAAAATAAGTATTCTATTAAAGAAATATTTTGTGTCTTTTATAAATTTAATTGTTTTACACATAGTGATACTATGTGATGCATGAACTAACTATTTGTTCTTAGCATTGCCTTTTATCAATTTGTGTTTCTAATTTTTTCCATCAGATTTAGTTTGTATTACTTTTCTACAAAATACTAAAATAACTAATGAATATCTAATTAATACGTAGGCTTATTGGAAAATATCTGGAATCATTTATCTGAGCTGTTCTCACAAATATCTATCAGTATACAAATTGTGAAAGAAAAATAATAATTGTTAATTTTTAACTCTTCTTTAGAAACTTTTCTTTAGAAGATAACAAATTGTTTCCAATTTTACAGATATTACCTTATTTCTGTCTGGCTAAAGTTACTGATCTGTGACCAAAGTTATGCAATAATGATAACATGATGTTCTAGCTAATTATGTCATAAGTTATATTTTAACTGTTGATTTTAATGTTAAATTAATTTTATTCATTGAAATATATGTGGTGTAAAACAGGTAACATAAAGATATTTAATAGAATTTATTAACATGATTTTAAATAAAGTAAATTTATGAAATATAAAAATAAGAATATTATATTTGAAGTATTAGGAAAGAGAGTGATGTTTTGATTTCAAACTTTCAATTATTATAGATTATGTTTGAATCATTATAGACTTTTCAAATTATAAGTGTTATTATTCATTCTATTTAAAATATTGTATTTGTAAAGTGCAAAAATATTTTATTGATTAAATTTATTTAAGCTTAATTATTAAAAATACAAAAATTCAAAAAGATTAATAGGCTATTTTAAGCATATTTACATTCATTTGTTTTTGTACTTTTAAAATATTTCTTTGATTAATTTTTGTTTTTCACATTTGTTTGACAAGATCACTACCAAACTTGGTAATTAATTTAGTTTGTTTTGCAACCACTAGCACTGGATATGTATTTTGTAAAACTTTTCCCAAAATAAAGTAGTTTTGTATTAAATTATATATAATGTATGCAAGTTTTTAAGGAATTTGTTCCACTTATTTTGCTTATTTTTATGTGGACTATAAAATAATTTTTATAATTAATCATTTTCTTAATAATAATGTTTTTATCGTGTAACCAATATTTTCATTCTGGATTCAAAAAATATTTTAATTGCATCATTTGTGTGTTTAATTATGTTGGTTACCTTAATTTTTGAATTTTTTTAATGCTTTTAAAATTTTGAATAAATAATATTTTACTGCTTGTGATTATGAATTTAAATATGAACATGAATTTAATATTATTCTAGTTATAGTATGCTAAAAAAATGCTAGAAATGGATCTTTCTCCAATTTAAATCCAAGCCTTGCTTTTTAAATAAGCAGGATAGATAAATGAATTAAACAGATGATTTAAGAAGAATGGATAAAAGAGACAACTTAAAAAGAATGACCTTAAAAATCTAAAAAACACATATAATAATTTAAATAAATCCTAATTACTTACTCGTGAAAACTTATATATAACTGAGTAAATGCCTGAAATTGTAAACATCTATATGAAATTACTTAACAGCTTATAATAACTCAAAACTCAATGTGTGTGACAGGAAAGCCCCCATTAGTCAAGTCTTACAGTGCTCATATCTATTTAACAGTTTCCAGTAATATAATGCTCAAATATATACATTTATATATGTATGAAATTATCAAAAATGTTGATAAAATCACAAAAATGATTGAAGTTTCCCAGCATGTTAGCAGTTGTAGCATCACCCAGAATCTGGTTGGTTGGTGTCATGTCCAGGAAGTCAAATGGATATGTGCTGCCAATGATGGCTTTAGCTAGCTTAACTATATTCTCTATGTAGGGATTACGATCAAATGGGTATTTTTCAATGTTCTAGAAAGATGCTAGCATTGCTGGACAATTGAAAATATGGCTTAGAGTTCTTCACCAGAACAAACATTTCTACATTATTTATATGTCCTGGTATGTCCACCTTTATTTTCATGCCACCAAAGTGACCTATTCTCATTCGTGTAGTTGTCTTTGTAATTTCTCTGTTAAATTCAATCTCACATATTTATTAATTCACCTTATTGGTTTTCGCTTTAAATTGACACCAGGGAATGTCGTTTGCATCATCTGCCCAGAATCTAAAGATTGACAATAAAACAGTTTTAAGTCATTTGCTCAAAACTGGATTCAAAAAAGAAGCTTGATGTTTGAGTGCACACCACTTGTAAAAAAAGTATGATGGATCAAATAACACATCTGTAATGCCTGAATCAAACATTAAAAAAAAGACAAACTACTTACTTTTTAAATAGATGGTGACTTGGGAGGAAAAAGAATTAAAATTGTATGATAGTATATATAATTTTATTTATCATACACTTTAATGTGTTCAATATTAATTAAAAATGAATGTAATGATTTTGTAAGGAAATAAAAGATATATTTTTATGATAAATTCATATATCACTTTGTTTAATATTCTTCACAACTATTTAAATTTTCAGTAATCTCATATAACTGGAAATTAAAATAAATGTTTTTGAAAAAATTCAATGTTTTCTAATTTGTTATTCATGCATAGTTTTTTCAATTTTGAGAGAGAATATATATTTATTTAATGTAATGAGAGAATATATATAACAAAGGATATATATAAATAATGTAATTTGAAACTTTTAAATATTAAGTAAAATATTTTATATTTCTGATTACAAAATTACTTAAAATGTATATTATTTTTAAATCCAAATTTATGGAGTACAATCTAATATATCTTAAAATTCACAAGTGTCTTTATAACATGTATTTATTACTTATTAAAAATGTAAGTTTCTGTTCTCCCCTCTCCCCAGTGCAAAGCCTATTGAATAATCTCCTTAAATCTTTTGAATCATTTAAAACATTGCTTCTTATTAAATGTTTTTATAAACTTTACCCTTTATTCTTATTTGAAATAAATTGAATATACTTAATTCTCCCTCTTTAATCATTTTCTTGATCCTCTAAATAGCATTTTTGATTTTCCAAATTAGGGAAATCACTGTTACAAATGATGGAACTTCATTTCTCTATAGTACTGTAGTTGAATAAATTTTGATACCTTAAATTGGTATAAACGAAAAAAATTACTATTACAAATTTAAAAAATATAAACTGATAATTCAAAGTTAATAACTGGTAAATTTGTTGTAAAGTTGATTTTTTGATGAATCTAAATTTGTTGATAGTTAAGAAATTTGTTATTCCAAGCCATTTTAGTGAATGATTATTGAATAATTACTGCATTTCCTCTTAAATTCCAATTATTCTTTGTGGTTTTAGAAATGAAATAGATATATTCTGTTCAACATTTGCTTCAATTTGTGAATGAGAATGGAACAATTTCTTTTCCATTTTTCGTTATGCGCATGACTTAGTTTTAGTGTACAGTGTTTAATTATTAATATTCTTGTTTTAAAAAGGACAGAGAGAGGGCTTAGTTTAAAAACAGAAAATATCTTTTATCTCTTATAAAAAAACAGATAATATCTTACTCATAAATATATAGGTCAAGAAACCCATCGTGTGAAACACCTCTAGATCGAATTCTCCTTATTATATTTATTATTTGTGCTTGTCTGGAAGAATTTAAATTTCTGCATTTGGAATATGTTATACAATTTTATCTATCCTCGAGTTCTAATTTGTATGCTATAAAACAATTGATAATTTTATATAATAGAAAATATGATAACAGTACGATCCATTATCTGTTGTTCCATTTATGCTAAAATAAACTGGTAATTGAATAACTGCGGCATAAATGCTTCTGGTTTTAAATCTACTTAAAGTGGATATCTGTTTAATCAACTTTTTTGTGCACAAAAAAAAAAGACTGGGAAAACCTTTCCCAAGACACAAAACTAAAAAATAAATAAATAAATTGAGTGTAGCAAATCTTGACATTCACAGACAAGTGAAAAATAGTTTCCATTTACATTTAAAACTTTTTTTTTATTAATTTAAATGTCATACAAATTCGTTCGTTGTTAATTATGTGTATATAAAGATCAAAGTAAAATAATATTTTTTCATATGGGCACTTAAAAGTTGACTTTCGATCAAACAAAGCTTTTTCAATATAAAAATTTTCACGTTTTGTTTTTGCAAATTGGCCTGTCTCCCTCTCATGAACAAAAGTATATATTCATCCACGTGCTGGTAAATATGCAGTAGTACACGAAAATAAATCATTTCAACAGTTTCAAAACTTACATATCTCTTTATAAGCTGTTTAAATTGATCTTTCATTTATTTACTGCTTGAGTATCGAAATGTAACGCCGCTAGTTTAAATTTGACGTTAGAAACTGAGACCATGGTTTGCAGAATTCTGTGTGCATTTAATGTGATATATTTTGTAAAATAATTATTTTTTGTATTTAAATGTTGTACGTTAAAGCTGTAAAATGGTAATTAATGAAAGTTAGGTGTGAAATCCTGAAAAAATATCTGTGGAGAAATTTTAGTTATGGCCTTAAGAAATAAATTTATCAATATTCATGCCTTCTCTTATAATCGAAAGTAAGACTACAATTCCGGTAAAAGGTTTATAATCTAGATTCCCCACCGTGCAGGTATTATTTGAACGGTTACAAAAATGTATCTTTAAAAAAAAATTTAACCTCTTCACAGGATTTTCTATTTATAGAAAATACCTTCTTACAAAAATGTGTTTTGTTGTTTTTTAATATTTTTTATAAATATTTTATTTACAAAATTCTTCCCTTTAAATTAATTATTGTGAATTGTTTCTTTGGGCGAGGTGGATTCTCGAAATCTATAGTTTGAATCCAGCCATAATTAGTTTGTATAAATACTGGCCAGTTATCATGTTTTAAAATTGTGTCGTATACTTAATTACATTTCTTGCCTTTACGAAATAGTGCTTTTTTTTTATTATTATTTCCGAAAATTGTATGGTTCTGGTTTAAATATGTTTGTTTACTGAATATTAAATATAGTAGTTACTTAAATTTAAACTAAACTCATTAAAATTATTCGAATTTTTTTTTAAATAGCCTCGCCGTCTTAAAAAAAATTTGGAACTAAGCCTGATGCTAAAATATTAATTAAATTAAATCGCTTGATTAATACACATTCAAACCTGCACAGTTTTATCGATCTTAGCATGCATTTCTGATGTATCATTACATTTTTTTTCATTGAAGAAATAGAATCCAAAAAAATTAATTTTTAGTATAGTTGAGTTTTAAAATCCATAGCATGATTTCGTTGCTTTTAAAAATATACTTTTGAATTAATAAATGATTTTTGTAGTTTATGGTTACAAAAATTAAATTGAATTTTATTTCATTTCATTGTTACCTGAAATATATGTAAAGAAAATCGCACTAAAAGTAAAATATTCCAGATTGTTTCTAAGTGGGAGGGATCATCGATTTCTTGGTTGAACGAGGGATTTTACAGACGATGTGGTTTTTTTTCCATGTATTGTAACAATCAATCAAATTAAACAGATACACAGCAATTCTTCTTATAATCATTAATCAATATTTCCAGAAAACTTTTATTAAAGAAGACAGTTAGAAGTGTGTGAATGTAAAGATCACGGGTTTGTTATCTAAATTCGTCGAAGGCGGATGTAATCAGAGACTGTATTCAGTTGAATATAATTAATGTCTAATGAGTCTTAGCTGGTATTGTTCAAAAGAAGAGTATCACCTGAGATCTTGAATCTATTATAGTATAGTGATTCACAAAATTATAAGTTGATTTAATGTAGCGTCTTCAAAAGGTGGATATGCGCAACGAAACAAACATTTTAACCTCTCATGTGGTTTCTTGACGTTGACTCACGTTATAGACTGAGTAACGACAGAATGTTGTTTTACATTGTAACTTTAAGCAAAGAAATAAAGCAGAATAGTCTTGGCCTTATTTCATTGTCCTATTCTAGAGGTGGTCAGTATGTTTCGAAAAAATGCATACTACTATCAGAGAAAAATAAGTTATACGCACCATTTTCACTTTTTCAAACATGCTAAAAATGTATATAAAATGAAAAAAAAAATATTTATAGCCCTATATATATTTTTTCATTTTATAAGATTTTTGCTTAGTATTGTAAATTTAAAAAATAAAATGATAAAAAGACAAATTTAGATTTCATGGTTCATAGCATTTTTAAATGTATAGTCAACTATTTTATGTATAAAATAAAAATGAATAATTTGAAACATTTAATTATTAATAAGACCCTGTGTGTAGAAATGTCATAAGAGTCTGGAAACAGTGAATATGAACGCGTGACGTCCTTATTCTTACTTAATTAAGTACTCTTGATACTAAAGAATTCCTCCTTAGCTCCATAAGGAGCCTATCTGTGACTTCAAAAACAAAGTGGAAGACTAATGGATGGAGTTTGGTATTTGTGGATTGGTAACTCTTGGTATGAAATGATTTTTGCAGAACCTTGACTGTCAAAGCCAATAACGAAATAGATATCAAACAGTCATTACTTAAAGTGTTTTGTTAAAAAAATTACTTTGATTTTTTTTTTTTTTTTTTTTTTGCATAAGCAATATTAGGATTAATTCTTAAAGATGTGAACATAATTTAGGTGGATATAAGTTATCTGAATGAAATTTTGATTTTATGTTTTATACTCGATGTCAAATTCTAAAAACTATTCAAAAATCAATGTATGTCCTGCTCAATAGTTTCAAATCAATTTCGCCAAATAGTCCCACTCGAGAATGAAATGTTATAGTAAGATACATCGTTGTCAAATGAGGCATCTTGAACTAAGTTCGCTTTGTGACCATGATGTTTTTGCCATATCGTTGTACTGATGTCAAGCAGTGACGCTTTGTTTTCAGTAGCTCACGAATAAGATTTTTAGGCCTACCGCAGAAGTTATCCTATCTCTTACAGTGCGTCTTCCAAAATAATACACAGTATTTTTAAATTTAAGTTATACGCACCATTTTTAGAGTTCTTACTATAAACAAATTTTGTTTTTCATGACACTTTAATATTCTTGAAGATTGAACGATACGATATTTTTTAGCTGTTCTCCATGACTTTATTTTCCAGTATGCAAATCGTTATTAAATAATGCCATTCATTCGTCAGAAACATTACAATAACCAAAATTAATCCTAATTATTAAATGTAAGTCTATGAATTTGAGTTAGATTTAATAAAACGCGATTTTCCTGTTCATTTTTGCCAACCAAAGCCGCTAAACATAGCCAGTCATCTTATATTTTCGAACGACGGTATGATTAGAAGGTTGACACTGTTATCCCTTTTTTCTCCTTTGTTGGAAAGAAATTATAAAGGCTATCAATAGAGCGAGATTTACATTATAAAAGTTTCTATACATTTATCCCTAATTTATACATTAAAAAAATAAAAAAGAACAATTCTGCTTTTGCTACTTAGATTTCATAGGTCGATAGTATACGTAACATACTTAACGAAGAAATATTATTGCTTACACATATCACATGTTTATTAAGTACCTCACACACACAAGCATAATAAAATTTCAAAAATTCAATGCTTTGGTAAGGTGTTTAAATTTGCTGAATTTACTGAGTATGTGCATTATCACAGATGATAAATTGTGTGTATATATGTATATATACATACACAATTTATCATTCTTAAATAAATGCCCAATTAATAAAAACTTAAGTGAGATAAAATCGTATATATACCGTATCAAAAGTTCAAAATAGTACGTCAAATCAAAGTTCTTCATAAAAAAATTCAATTGTTTAAAAAAACGATTTTTTACACCAACATATTGATTTAATAGATACCTCTTTACTTTTATCTAATTTTCTTATAATTGTAAACAGTTCGTACTTTGGTCAGAAGCATTTTCTATGTGGTGAACACTTCATCTTTAATACCTTCCAGTTCAAGATGAAACCCTTTAGTTGTACATTTCTTTCGAAGATATTAAAGATAAAAGCATGAATAATTAAAATTAATTCCTTTTTAATTCTTATTGTTTTGGCTGATTTGTGCGCTTTACTGCTTGCCACTTGTCTTTTAAAAGACCACTGTGGCATGGCGTTTTAGAGCGTTCATTCACGTTATCAAAAGGTAATGAGTTCGAATTCCGACCCAACTAAAGAACCGTCGTATTCACTAATGGTAGCTAGGCACGTAAAATATGTCGTGGTCGCAATGTCGTCCGTGTGAAATGATACCTCTGGGAAGCTTTTGCTTAGTCCCTGTTTCTAAATTTAAAAAAGGCCTCCCAAATTCGGGGTCATGATGGTACAGCCACTGGGTGCCCCACTATTTAAGGTGCTATCATTTGATTGGTGGAAATTCTAATAACTGGGCATTATATAACAATAATTTATCAGTTAACCAAATGGTTAAATTCCTTCACTGATATTTTAAGAGTGTTTAAAATGATCTTGATTGAGCCTGTGGCTCTTTGAAGTGCAAAATCGGGTTTGTAAAAAGTCACTGTTCATCATAGGGAGTTGGTTGTGCTATCGAAATGGTTGCTGAAGCATTTTCTTGATTTTCACTTTTGCTGTCTTATATCTTTGAAAATTCCTGTTAATTGATCTTACATTTTATGATAAAATCTAAGAATATTTCAGAGTATATGTTGCCTGTGCCAAGATGGGTCAAACTTTCTCTGACTTTTCAGTGGAGAATGAGTATAAAATCCTTAATTCTCCCCCTATGAAAGTTCATCGAGAGTCTCATTAAAGTGAACTGGAATACATTAATGAAGCGATCGGTTGTTCACTGACTCGTGCTCTTATCTCAATCATCATGCAGTAAGCATACTTAGTTGTAACATAGTTAGTTTATATCAAAACGAACTTTTTGTTTAAAATTTAATTTAAAAAAAAGAGAATTTTTTTTTCATGGCAAATGATTTTGTATAAAAAGTCGACAAATAGTTATAGCTCATTCAAACCAATTCTATATTTGTAAATAGTATAATAATTAGGTAATTTATTTTGCTTACTATCAAAAATAATTTGTTCCTGATTTTAAATTTAGAATATCGCTTGTGTATAATTTTTTATAGAGATCTCGTTGATTTTTATTTTAAATAGTTGGCGATTTAAATGAATTTTTAGGATACAGCAATTCTGTTACATGAAAACAAATGAATACAGGCTCTCAAACTATGACCTGCTAGTGTATCAAAAGGGGATTTTTGGTGAATCTTAAATTTTTCTTCATATCCAGAAATAAAATAATTGTAAACTATTGTTTGAAAAAAGTCGTCCTTAAATTTATCTTTCGCATTCTTATTTTCTTGATATCCTCTCTCTTTTCATACTTTAACCACATTTCAGTTTTTAAATGCTTTAATTACTCTTTAAACAAGTTATTTCTATTAAAAAATACTTTATATATATATATATATATATATATATAAAACACGTTTTGTAGACATTGATAAGAGGTTTTCGTAATATCACTTCTTTATCTCTGCGGTTGCTTTGTGTTCACAAACGAACCTATAGTTAAGCGGATTTCGTTTGATTGGTTTGTTTATTTGTAATTCAGCGATCATTTTTTGTACACAAGGAAAAATTCTACCGGTTCACATGATTTAATTGAATTCCAAATTACTTCAATCTTCCAGCCCTTGAGCTATTAAAACTGAAGGCCAAAACGCTACCAATTTGGCGCAGGACATTCTAATTCTGGCAATGAAAAAACTAGTTGACCTATTTGAGAACCGCATGTGTTTCAACAGTGCAGAACGGATGCAATAATGGTTGTCCGCTTAAAAATCCAATGTACTGCTTTCTACTCAAACATTGAAGATGCTGCTTTAAAAAAAAAATAATAATTTGTATTTCTATAAAATTAAACTTTAATACATGGAGCTCAAAATTAAATATAGAGACACGTTGAATATATTGAATTTCTTATGTCTAATGTTAATTGATAGTTAATAGATCTAATTGCTAATTAATAAATTTTGAAAACTACTATTATTTCATTACTTGGAGAGAAGAAAGATTAGTATTTCAGATTTTTTATATTATATTTATGCAGTGGTATAGTTTCCTTTTCTCTTTGTAACTCAAAGAATTGGCTCTTTCAATGTATTTAAAATTATTTTCTTGCTAATTTGTATAATAACTGTTATTGAAAAAATTCAGTTAAGCTAATTATACATTTAATAATTTCTACACAATATAAAATTCAAAATTTGTTAAATTGTAATTTCTTTATTAACATTACTCTAAAACTGCACTGATGGTAATTAATATAACGCAAGTGATGTACTGATGAATAAAAACATTGCAGTTGTTTTGCCATTGGCAACATTTATTTTAGTAATTGATGGATTATTGCCAAAATACTACTATTACTGATTATTATTACTATTACTGATTATTATCGTTATTACTATTACTCAGGCACAATGAAAAAAATTTCTCTTTACTATCTTATCTTTTATATTATAAATGACTAATTCATTTTAGAAAAGGAGATAAAGATTGAGGAAATATCACACAGTACTGGTTTTAATATAATGTTAATTTATAAAATTTAATTTAAAAATGCATGAAATAAAATTATTTTTTTGTGTCTTATAAAAATTAAATTGAAAACTTTATATAGAAATATATATTGATTTTTTTTTTCAAAGATAAAATTATTGGAGTTTCTAAGTTTTGTGCTGAATTTTGTAAAGTAAAATGAAAGCATTTGCTTTCCTGATTATTTCGAAAAAGATTTTATCATTAAATAAAGGAACTGATGTAACCGAATGATGAAATTGTCTTATTAATATCAAAGCAATATTTAATAATATATAATAAAAAGGTATTTTATATATATTAGAAATTTCAGAAATATAAACGCATACATAAAATATTAAAGAAAAGCATTAAAAATAGATAAGTTTTTAAAAAATACTGTGTATTCTTAAATACATGTATTTACTCTCAAGAAATACTTTTTTAATAAAAGAATAGGAAAGGGATTGAAGGTATCTATTCTTTAAGTGTTTAAATATTTAAAATGTTTTCTAAAAATAAAAACAAGTATTTCAATGCTGTATTTAAAAAATCATGAAACTGCTCAACTAGATGGAGGATGCTTTTCTAACGATCTGAAACAATGCAAAAAAGTATTTCGAACTAATTAGGAATAATTTCGTGAAGTGCAATCTAGAAAATGTTAGGTTTATGTTTAAGTTTTTTTCCCCCGATCAGGTAAGAATGATTTTTTTAAAAATTTTTCTCATAATTCTTAAAACTAGATTTTCAAACTTTAAAAAATTATACCACTCGTTTATTCATTTTTTATCTTTTGTGTTTTTTATTATGTTTATATCTGATCTTTATTGAGCAACTAAACATACTAAACTGCTGAGTATAGTCGCATCTATCGTGGTAAATATTTAGATTTTAAGATCTCTTCGTTAAAATTTAAAGTACGATTCTCTATCTTGAAAAAAATCCTTTTACAAGGCACTCTGAAAACACAACTGGCCATTACAGTTGTTACTTATGTTAGATATCGACTTGATTTCACAAATCGATATATATTTGAGATATTATATTGCCAGTCTAGAATTACCATTGTAGAACTTCAGTGACAATTATATATTAGTAACTGATTCACAAATTTGTGGTTATTTATTTATTTTCATTTTTTTAATTTTAAAAAATCTATTTGTATCAAAATATGTTTTTTTTAAAATTTTTATTGCTCTAATTTATTTACAAGTTTTAAAAATATTAGTTGTGTTAAGTAAATGAATAATAAATTTGACACCTTTTTCGTAGCTCTGTTGTCTGATTCTAACATGGGTCTTGTTTAAAAGCCACTTAAAAGGCATCGCTTTTATTTTTTCCCTGAAGAAGAAATACATACGAAAGAAAAATAAATCCTTTCTTTAGTATGAGTTAAAATGAAGTTGCGATAAATTAACCTTGAACAAAAACGAAGTGCAATAAAAAATAATACAAAAGACGGAGTAAGAAAAACGGAGAAATATTGCATTTAAAAAAAACTTATTTTCGTATGGCTGAATACAAAACAGTTGTAGTTGCTGATACAAAACATTAAATTAACAGCAATTAATTCGTATTTAAGCTGTTATCTTTAGACAAGATTTAATCTGCTGTTAATTCACTTCTTAATATTTATCGGGCCTTATTATTAAAAGCTTTTTTTAATTATAAATTCGAATTTTAAATATCGCCATACAATATAAAAAAATTTTAACACTTCAGAAGATAATTTCTCAATGATTTTTCAGGAAAATATTTCAATATCCAAACATTTGTGGCCCATTTTTTTCTAGATTTTACAATTTCTCGTAACAGAATATTTGCAAAAAATTTTAAAAGTGTGTGATTATTTTTATCGGGTACACACTCTGACTGAATAAAGAAAAACCAACTATTCATTTATAGATGATGAAATCACAAAGTCCAAAAGAACTGAAGTTCTGATATTTAGTACATGAGATCATTTTGACCCTTAAAAGTGAGATAAATATATATTTTTTTAAATTTGGTTTTTTGATCTAAAACGTGGTGGGGCACAAACCTCCGGCGGTTTTACTCACAACTCCATTTGTGCAGTCTCCTTTACTACCTCTAGGTTAAAAAATAATTTCTTAGATACAAGAGGACCTGAGGTAACTGAAAGCTGTAAATGGTTCATTTCCTCTAAAAGTATATTATAATAGAATTTTTTATTACTCTAAATGTTGATAGTTAATCGAAACGCATTTTTCTAATTATTTTTAAATCATAAAAAACTAAAATTGGAATTTTATATATAAAGTTTATAACTTCATGTGTGCGCATCTAAAAAGGTTTTATAAATATTCAGGTTCTTGAGTGATATAAACAGGCCATTTTTGAAAACATATTTTTCGGGTACTTACATATTTGAGTCACCTTAGCTAATTTTGCTCTAAAACTTAAGCAGAATTAGCACGTAACCTATAATTCGTACATTTTTTCTAATTTTGAAAAAATTGACTTATAATTATGAAAAGAAACTTTCTAATTATGAGAAAAGAATTTCTTTTTTAATATTTGTTCGACTTAAAAAGCTGGTGTGACGCTAATACGTACCATTTTTCGTTATTTCAGAAACCAAAAAAACCTAAATAGCTGAAATTTTATACCCCGCAGGTTCTATCTTGGAAGACATATTTGAATAATTTAAAGGCCTCGATATCTTAAATTCTGCTGGCTTTTTTGTTCACTGGAATGGAATTAAGAATTTTAACAAGTTGTGGTAATCAATAAAAAAAATTGGTTATGGGTTGCTGTTTAATAAAAATTAAACTATTAAATATGATGTATATATTTTTTCTGGGATTAAGTGCCAGATTTTTAATAAAAACTACATGATAAGTAGTCTTAAGAAAATTGCATAGGTATTGCTGTGGCCTTCATTTTAGTTCATAAGTTCGATCTCAGGCGTGAATCTGTTCAATAGTGGTTCAGAATCCACTTTTAACTGTTGAGGATATCTTAAATCTTAATTATTTTGACCATGAATCATTGGAAAGTTTAAAGTTCCTTGAAAGCAAAATTTTTTTCTGTCCTTTTAAATTCGCTCTAATATTCTAATGTTTGCTCTCAGATGAACTAATAAAATAATTTAATTTCGTTATCCTCAAAGCAAGTTTGTTTGTAAACAACTTTAATATTTAGAATATTTTTCTTTTTAATTTCGGATGCAAGAATTACCAAAAATTATTTTAATTTTTTCTATCATAATTGGGTTAAAGATTCAGAAGTTTTTGAATTCTTTTAAACAAATATTTTCCGAAATAATATCGTACTTATATATATTTTACTCATTTGAAATGTTTCTGTAAAATCATTTTTTGAAAAAATATCTTGTTGTCCACGAAATATCAATGTTGAGTTTTTGAAGTTACAAATGTCAAGAACAGGTTTAAACCGTCATAAACTGTACAAGTTTAAACCGCTCGGAACAATTTTAAGCGTGTTCTAACACAATTCTTAAGATACTATTAACAGTAGAATTTATTATTAAACATTGTGTAATTTAATATTTAATTATTAAATTACACAATGTTTAATAATAAATTCCATTATATATTTTTTAATAACTAATAATTTAAACACCTTTATATATTTTTTATAAGTTATAGATAACCCATCCTTTGCACATATATAATTATTTTTATATGTTTGGATATCAATATCATTTGGATAACATTGATTTTATATTATTTATTAATAATAATAAAATAACCATTTTTATAATCAGTTCTACTTATTCATTATTCTTTATGAACTTTGCTTAGTGGGAAATCCCCTCCCATATTCAATATTTTAAACTATGTGGAATTTGTTTTTGAAAATAAAAAGACTTAATTTTCATTTTTTGTAGAATTTTTTTTAAATCTGAAGGAATTAGTTTGTATTTTTAAGGGTTTTTGTTCAATCGAATTCCGCTGTATGGAGAGCGTAAAAGTATTACATAAATATATTATAGGAATGATTAATTTTGATTATTTTTACTGACAATACAGGAAATGACGAAAGGAACGCAACAGGCTCAAAAATTTTTGGTGTATGCTTTGATTCAATGTTTCTTCAAAACATACGATAGTGTTCTTAAGAATCTCTTATTTTCAGTCTAGCACTGGACACCATTTACTGTTTTCTGTTTAACTACAATTTGAAATAATAATGTAAATAATAAAATGGATTGATTTAATTAAGAAAGAACAAGAAATTATTTTATACAAACTCCAGAATAATCGTGTTTTTTTTTTATTGAACATGCTATATTACTTTTATTGTCATTTAACATGTAGATTAGTCAACATGCTGTTTTTCTTGACTATACTTCCTTACTCTTCTATAAAGTTTATTTGCAATAGAATTGCACGAGGTCCTTATGATTTGTCCATTTTAAGCCTTATTTATTTTTTTTATTTTATTTATTTATTATTATTTATTTTTTTTTTTTTTGCCTATTTATCAGGTTTTACCATCTTATAAAAATGTTTTTTTATTTTATTTTTATAGCCTTCACATGAGATGTCTTATTATTTTGATTTTATGTTAATGTGGGGTAATTTTCCGGGAAATACACATAAATAATTGCCTTGGGGCAATAAAAAAAGGCCTGTAAACTTGATAGAGTAAGTTAACAAATATCAATTAAATTACACTCCATCATTCAGACGAAGGTTTGTTATCTGAATAAACATTTCTTTATGTTGTGTGTATCATCTTATTTTTAATTTTAAATTAATTGCAAAATTCACCTCTCCTTCTAAAAATAATAATCTGTATCCTGCACTTATAATTACTTTCGAATTTCATTTTAAAGTAGATCTGAATTTATTTTGGCTATTTAGAATGGTTGGCTATTGTATAGAATTTTTAAAAGTAAAGTTTTTAAAGAATTATGAAAGTTTATTTTTTAATAGTTTTTTTTTAAAATCTATTTAAAAGTTATTTGTGTATAAAATACTAGATTACATTTCTTTGTGAATTCATAGTTAAAAATTCGTATGTAGTGAAATTAATAACAATTGAATTTATTCTTGTATGCCAATAATTAAAGTTATTTGTGCATTTGATAACCCTTAATTTTTATTGATCATGATTAATCAAACGTTAATTTTTATTAATATTTTTTAATTTTAACATTATTAGTTAAATAGTAACTTTCTCCATTAAAAAGTTTCATTGAACTTTAAAAAAAGTCTAAAATGTTACAATTTTTTGTAAATATTGTAGGGCTTTTTTTGTGGACCAAATATACTTTATATAATTTAAATTTACCATTATTTAGATTTTATAATTAGAAAAGAATTGAATTGTATATAAATTTACATTAAAATCTTCTATTGATGCTCTCAAAAAAAGGAAATAAAAGTAATAAACGAAAATCGTTATTAGAAATTCATTCATTTTCTCACTTTTGTTTAAAAGGGAAGCTGAGCTTAAAAATTTTCAGCTTCTACGGTATTATATGAAAATTTACTAATTACTAGTTTAAAGTATTTATACATGCCTGGATTTTATTATATTTTGCTATAATTGTTAATTTTTCAATGTTTTGTTGTCTAACAAAATTATTTTATAAAATCAAATATGTTCAATTTTAGTATAGTCTTGTTATGGCTATTTACATTGTTACAATAGAGTTTACAAGTTTGTTTTAAAGAGGAGGCTATTGTGTAGGTCCTAAAACATTTAATTATCATACTTGACGACACGAATGTAAATCAAAATTGACCATTTTTTATTATTTGACATAGCATTAAGTAATGTTAGATTGGTATAAATTAAAAGTAAATAACTTTATTACATACAAATAAATTTTATTTTGAAAACTATAAATGCTACAGCTTTGTTTAATGTATCGTATGCAAAAATCTGTTTCTTCAACCTAATTTCTAGTTACCTATTCATAAAATTGACATTAGCAATTCATTTAGAAAGTGTGTAAAAGTATAAATGAATTGATAAAAAAAGAAAATTAAATGCATTACAAATAATTATAAATAGTATTTTTTAAATAGTAAAGATAATAGTATTTTGTGAAAGTATTTTTTCTGTTGTAAGAATATATAAGTTTACCATTATGTTTTTAAGGTATTTTTATTTCAAAATTTTAAAATGTCAATTTTGTGTAATTTGTTCTAGTGTGTTAGATGCTCAACGAAAAAAAGGCAGGATTCCATCCGAAGCTTTGTTAGAACACTGGAGTACTTATGGACGAAAGCAACCTGATTTGAATGATCTTTTAAAGTACTTAAAGGAAGCAAATCTTTTGAGAGCTGCTCATTTTGTAGAATCTGAGCTTCTAAAAAGTTATTGATTTCTGTTTACTTTAGCAATAAAACTAATATTTATGAAAAATTGAATAACACATGAAATCATAAAAGTTTTATAAATGTTACCAGAGTTCTTTTCTAAAACACATTTGCTTTCAGAGAGGAAAATATTAGCATTTATGTATTAAACAAAATTATATCATCAATATTAAAATTAAATCTAGTTTATCTGGACAAAATGTAATAAGCCTGAGGGAAAAAATCGTGATAGTATCTATAACTTTCTTGATTTAAGTAAATATTAAGATTTTTTGTTTTTTGATTTTCTATTTTGCAAGTTTTTTGTTTTAGGTTGCATTCTTTCTTTCTGATTTTGACCTAAATCAATAAATTGCAATAGCGATTCAATTAAAAAGAAAATCATGCAACTATTATTTTTTGTGTTCCTGCAGCTATTATTCTCAATTATTTTTCTTTATATATGCCATGAAATTAATGTTTACATTTATTAATAGCAATTTAATTCTGTAGTTAAAATAACTTGCTTCTGTTATCTAATAATTAATGTTTTTCATCCAATTATAAGTATTACTTCTTTTCTAGTTCATTATAAATGAATATTTTGATGTATTTTCCTTTATAAATAAACTCGTTTATAGATTTTGCTTTAGTACTTATTTAAATCATATCTTTTTTCCACCATTACCAAAACCATCTTCATGCAACAAGAACCAGTTGTTTAGAATTCATATTGAATGTTTTTAATCTGCTTGATTTGCCTCCTTTTGTCTCATGAAATTATTTCTTGATGCCAGTATCTAGTTGGAAAATGTTTAAGTAAGAGGGAAAATGCATCAATAGAAAAAGAATTAACAAATTTGAAGTGAATGGCACAAGTAAAAATGCTATATACACTTCCTCATTACCTTCAAAACCAAAGGTCAAGCAAAATCTATTTCTGCAATTTTAAAGCATGCGTAATTTGTTACTCTGTTCCAGCATCTTACACATTTGACATAAATTTTTTACAAATAACACAGTTACATAAATATTTGTATAGCTTTTTTTTTTGCCTCAATACAACATTTTTTCTTAGTTGGCTTGCTTCATTTGTATCCCTGATAGTTTTGAAAATTCACATTTTTCTGGCAACAATATCACAGATGCACACACATAAAAAAATTTATCATCTCTATAAAATATTTTTGTTATCATTATTAAAACACCTTTATCATCTATGACAATTTCAATAAAATTTGAAGATTGTGGATTAGTTAAATAATAACTGTAAACAAGGCAAATGCATTTTTTTTTTTCAGAATTTTTTATTTTAGATTGTGAAAGATCAAGTTTTTTTTTACTCTTATTCTGATAAATTTTATAGTTATTCACAAACATCAATATCCATGCAATTATGCTAAATCATTGTATTATATTCTGATACATTGTTTAAATGCCAAAGATGTACCTCTTTTGATTGATCAATGTTTATTACTTTTACCGTTTTTTTCTTCCTAAAATTGCTTCCTCAATTTACAGAATGTCTCTGATAGGCCAATTTTCAGAGTTTTCTCCAAACCACAAATGTATGTATATGCATATATATATTTGACAAAAACTAACTAATATTCTTGCTTTTGTATCTTAGAGTTGTAGTAGAATTAGACCAAAAGATTACATTTTTTATGTCTGGCAAATTGAGAGTTTAATAATAGAATTCACAAATCTAGAACATATTTATCAACCCATTAATTCTGTGAATGAGGTATGCTTAAAAGTTTCAAAGTGGCTGCTCTATATTTTGCCTTATCAGAATCAAATACTGATTGAACAGAAACACACTGTGTATGCCTTCTTGTAAGTATCCATAATTCAGATGTTAAAATTAATTGGAATTTATTGAGCCAGATCATCTTTCAAAATATGTGAATCTTCAAATCATTTTAGACGCACTTTGATTATTATACAATATTGTGAGACATTTCATCCTTAAAATTTTACAATATTATTTTAGGAAGCAATGTAGTTGGTGTTGATAACACAATACAATCAAAAAGTCTTTATGTAATTGTAAAAATGACTTTGAAATTTATTATCACAAGATTGGTATTCATGTCTATGTAATAATTTAAATATATATTTCAGATTACACTTTAAATTCCTCTATATAATCCGCGGATTATGTGTTAAAGAAGTACTGAATTTCGTTGTGCGTATTATATGCCGCCGCGGATAATCTGTCAAAAAAAATTTTTTTATCAGTAAAGTTTCGAAAGAAATGCGGTTTATGTTTCACATAGAATAAATAACAGATGGCGCCAATACTCAGTTGACTTATTTTAACTATAATCAGCATTGTCCAATTACGTTCAAAAAGGAATTCAAGTTCAGACTTGTCTCCGTCTTGCTTTCTGTCTTGACCTTAACTGTTTCGCTCTGAAAACATTCAAATTCATATATTGTCATAGGAAAGTGAAAATTATTAAGTTACAGAGTAAGTTTTAAATTGAAAGCTATAAGGAAGGCAAATAAAAAAAAATGTCGACAAATGTGTAATGTAAGGGGGAAAATAAAGCAGGCGCGATAGAAAAGAAAAAAAATATTCCATGTGCAGTTAAAAAATAATCGATTTCTTTTATTTAACTATTAACCAAACAAATATAATTTATTTTTAGAATATGTCGAACCTCGTTTTAAAAGTTATTAAAATCTAAAAATCGATAAGATTTACTAGAATCTTCCCGGACATTGATCGATGTCGTGCTTTCATCTAAGATAATCGCACTTTGCATTGAGGTGGATTCAAACAGATCTTTATCATTATAAATGTTTTTTTCAGAATTTATTTTAATTTTAAGGAATATTTTTTTATTTTGACACTTTTTTATATATAAATTATTAGCAGTATAAATTTTCGAATTACAGAAAAATTGCCGCGTATTATGCGACGCTTTTTTTTTCTTTTGCTCGAATAAAGGGGCTTGCGGATAATACGCCGCTGCGGATTATATACAGGAAAATACGGTAATTTAAAACATCGATTAATCATAATTTAGCATGTTCCATAAATCTCTTTTGTTAATTTTTATGGATTACTCCAGACAAACAGTCACCAACATGAAAAGAACACTTTATTTTCTAAGCTATGTAGTATTCAGTTTTACAGTTTTTCAATAAATACATTACAAAAGTATTAAAAGGAATTGATCTTGAAGAGAATCTGAAAAGGGCTGCGCAATGTCTAAATTAACTGTCCTTTATTACATTGGAGAAAATCTAAGAAAATATGTGCTGTGGACATCACAAAAAGATCTTTTCAATATCAGCTCTGATACCAATAGGATACATTCTTACTTGGTCAAGATTATCAGGTATTAACTCTAAAATTGATTAGATTATATAAGATTGACAATCAGTTATTCAAAGTTGGTTTCCCTTTCTCAGTGGCAAAAGCATCAAATATTGGATAGATTTTAGTCATTTGTCTTTCTAATTTAATTTCTTGTCTATGAGATGACAATCATTATTTATCTTGAAATCTATTATGCATTCAATAATTTTCAATTTTTCCAATCTTGAAAAATATGCTGATATAATCAGTTCTACCCCCAAATTTGTTAATAGTTTGTATCTTTTCCAAACTACTTCTTCATTATCTAGTACACCACACATTGTTATGTTCATTCAAATGGTTATTCTTCCACAACCATTTGAGAGAGAGACAATGAACAAAGTTTTACTTCATGTTCCATCAGGAAGAATTTTAAATTTATTATAATCTTATTAACATTTTACAATTTTGGTTAAATCAGAACTTCAAGTTTCTATAATTTATTTGTATGTATTTTCATCGAAAAAATCAATAATGTTAAAATTGTATCCCTCTTTCGTGAATTTTGTTTTATAAATACAATTAGATTCATTTTTATATCCATTAAACTAAACTGCAATTCAAATTTCTTTTCAATAGATTTTGTACTATATTTGCACCAATTAACATGATAATTTCTATTTCTTTTCAAAAAAAATTAGTAAAATTGATTTTATTTTTATCAAGTAACAAAGTTCAAATTGATCTCATACATTATCATTTCCCTGCTAATAGAGAGGCCTTAAAATGGTTCATTGTTTATAAAGCTACTTTAACTGCCAGTGTCTAATATTATTGTGTGAATAAACTGAATCCGAACAGAAAGCCTTTGCAAGTATACTGTTTTGTTTCTGCCGAAGTTAGAAAGAGAACTCTCTTTTTTTAATACATTTTTAAAATTTTTAACTTTTCTAAGCTTATCACACATGATTTAATCATAGTTATTTTTGTAACAAGAACAATTACTGATTTTTTTTAAACTTCAATTTTTTCAATTACCTTTACACAGAAAAAAACATATATTTTCTTTTTATAATAGTTATTGTTTATCACCTAATGTCATTCTTTCCTAGCAAAACATTTTTCATCGTGGTGTAATTTATCATTAAAAAATCGAGTGTTATTTAATTAATTATCCAGATTTACACAAATGCTGACTCTTCTGTCTAGTCAATTGATTTTACCTAATCTATATCTTTTTTATACTGAGTTTGATTAGAAGCAAATCCAGAATGTACAAGAGTTACCATTTTTTTAACCGTTTACCTCCTAAGGAAGGATATTCAAGTAAACAACTTTCCGCCAAAGTTATCAGGAAATTACCATACTTTTCTTTTATTCTCCTAAACTTCTTCAATGCTCATAATTTCCTCTCCAACTTATCATAAAGTGATGATGAACTTGAATTCTTACTTCTAATAGCAGCATTCTTCATAACAATAGTTAATAAATTATAAACAGATATCTGTACAGTTAAATTTTTTTCATGTCCAAAGTTTTATTTTTAATTGTTTGATTGCTTTTGGGAAGTCAGCTGCAGTATCTAGGAAACCAAGAACTCAGCTTTTGAGCTACAGTTTCCATAGACAGTTATAAATATATTGAATTTTGTCTTTATGAGCAATACTTTATCATTATATATTTTTTTAATCTGGCTCCAAAATGAGATGTACTACTTTATTTCCTCATTAAATTTTTTGAGTTCAATTTTCAGCAATTGGAACATCCTGTCTCCTTGTCACATGGAACAAACAATTTTTGTATTTTTAAATTCAGTTTGCTACAAAATTTAAAAAAAAATGATCTATATAGTTTCCAGGCTTTCCAAAATTGCCACTAAACAATTCTTTATTTTCATACTGTAACATTTTTTTCAAATGTAGCAATTTGACAAACATCAAGTCTTTGGAACCTGTCATTAAATTGACATTACAAAATTGAAAGCATTTTTAGATCACTTGTTTAGATAATTTCATTTTAGCTTTCTTCAAAGTAAAAGAAAAAGTTGTTCCCTACACTCTTATGTGTTTAGCATATGCAAATTCATGTTGAATTTTGAAATTTAGAGTTCAATTAAAAATTACTTCAAAACAATCCATCCCCCAGAGTTCATTTTAAAATTGAAATTATATATAAGTATTTTTAATAAAATAATTTCAAAAATTCTGATTCATGGGTTGTGCATGTAAATGATACTGCAGACGTTTTTAAAACATGAGTTTTTAGTGTGAAGTAAAATCATATAATAACAGACAAAAAATAAAAACATCATTTTATTTATAAAATTTTCTATTCTCTATTCCTATATTACTAATAAAAACTTTTAATTTAAGAAGTATACAATGCCACTAAGTATCCAGGCACAATGTCTTTCTGTTTCTAATAATTGACAATTTATGCTTTACAATTGTAAAATAATTCTATATCCAAAATATATAAAATGTAAATATTTTTATATTTTGAAATTTTTAAAATTTGAATAAAACAGTTACTTTATAATTTGAATTTATTTACAAATAAATACTAATTGATTTCATGTGTTTTCTAGAATAATAGAACATTAGTTTTTTACACTTTTTAAAATTATGTTAAGTTGTAAAATTTATTGATTTTATATTGTTCATTCATTATCACAAAATCTGTAATAACATAACTCTTTCAAATGTAGTAAATAACATGTGAAATGCTTATCTATGTTATATGTACATAACAATAAATTCAATTAATTTTTAGTTTCAGATAGCACTCTTGAAAATGATCCATCTTCAGAAGAATTGGGAACTGTTTTACAAGTTACTGAGAAAAATAATTCTCTAGGTATAGCAGATGAGATACTACAAGGGATTAGCCTTGAAGGATTAACCACATTTTCTTATTATATGCTTGCTAATGCCACCATGCACTTCAACAATTTACGTTTGGATAAAGGAGGCTGTAAAATTGGTGAAGGTGCTTATGGAACAGTTTTTCGAGCATGCATTTCTAATAAAACTGTTGCTGTAAAGAAGTTAAAGGACAGTGTTGATAAACAATTTTTTGCTGAACTAAGCACTTTAACAAGGTATCTATCAAAAATATTGGTTTTTTCATATTAAATTATTTTGTAATAATGTCAATCTAAGTGACAACATGTACCTGTGTTTCATTTAATATAGTTAAAAAGTCATATCATAAAATATTATTTTTCTTGAAATTTTAAAAGTATGTATAAATTTTTGGCCTGAGAATATAAAATTTGTAATTTGATCATATTCCTGCTCTCATAAAGAAGTATACAATTTAAACTACTTATGATAAGTGTTATTTTTTATATGCCAATATTTAGAATTGGTCTATTGAATATTTTTATATTAATCCTGGTAGAAATGCAAATACTTTCTGTATTTTAGCTTCGTACAGAATTTAAAGAAATATTATTTTCTTGACAGTTTTGTAATTTAAAATATACTTAAAGATTAATTATACATAATACAATAAAATTAGAGTAAAAGAATCTGCTACAATATAAAATTAAAAGTTAATATGATTAAGATGAATTTATGATAATAAAAAACATATTCATGTTTTCTTTTATTTTTCTGTTCTTTTAACACCATTTTTCTGTTTCTAGCATTTAACATTTCTTTATTCTGCAAAATGTTCATTTAAATAATTGATATCTTGTTATAAATCATTAATTAATCAAGAAATCTTTGCCTGTGAACAAAGAAAATAGAATGCTTAAATATTTAATGTTAAGAATAATATTTAAAAAAAAAAACATTAAAAAGTTTTGATTTCAGAAAAAATTATCATTCCTTTTCTATATGTTTACTTTATAAAATCACTTATGATTTAAATTACTTTTTTCCTACAGTGTTAATAACATTTCTTCTTCCAGATACAAACATATAAATTTATTACCCCTTTTGGGATGCTCTTTTGATGGTCCTAGGTGTTGTTTAGTGTATGAATATATGGAAAATGGTTGCTTACAAGAAAGGCTTGCTTGCAGTGTATGTTTATTTAATTTATATTTATTTATTTTTTAAATTAATACATTAATACTTGTATTAATTTATTAATAGGCATATTGTTCCCTGTTAAATTTTTGTGATTAATTTCTTTCCTATGACATCTGATAAATAAGTACAAAGAAATATTTTGTTATTGTGCAACATTTTTAAATTAATAAACAAATAATTATATTAATACTGTTCAAAAAAATAAATAGAGCTCAGGAAGTAAGTAGAGTTAAAATGTCACGTATCAATATATATGTTAATGAATATATACCTGTGAAATTGAATTTTTTTTCATATTTTTTGTGAACAGTTTTCTATAACTTGGACTTTAGTTTTTCTATTAAGTGTATGAAAGTTCTTATAACTATTTTGCATCTGTTTTTAATTAGTATTTTTATTTACCATGTATAAGTAGCTATTTCTTTTAATTAAATAGGGGTATATTAATTTTGTACATGAATGTATTCTTCTATTTTCACTTAAACATAGCTGATAGTTGAGAAAAAATAATGATTTTTATAAAAAAATAAAAACTTTGTGAAAAGGGGAAAAAATTACATAGGAATATAGTGGGGAAATAAATATTATATGTACTATATTTCATTTCATCAAATTTGTGTACAATTATGTTTTCTCAAAAAATATATGAAAATTTAAATAAAATCAACTTATGTTTTGCTAAAAAAATCTTTTCTTATACAGGGAAATACACCCCCTATTCCTTCTGTGACTCGTCTGTCTATTGCATATGGTTCTGCTCTTGGAATAAACTATTTGCATACTTTTGGGGAAAAGCCTATGGTGCACAGAGATATTAAAAGGTTTCATTTTTATTTTTTCAGTTTATAATAGTTTCTATATCCTCATATATCTATTTCATAGCTGATATTTTAATAAATAAAGAGTAATATAGAAATTATAAATAATTGAATAAAGCTTTTAAATTTTTTTACCTAAATTATATAAATTATTTCTTATTTTACTAAATGTGCATTTTATTATATATTTTGAATAAATATATAGTAAAAGGTATATTATATAAGAGTTAATTTAATAAAAAATTAGTATGCTTTAAAAAATGTTTTCAGTTAATAATAACATAAAAAGTCGCTGAAAAGATTGTATTACATTAATTAAGTTGTTTATATATTGAATTCTATTTAATTACTAACATGCTCTACTTTTGCTTTTATCTTCTACAAATATTAGTGCAAATATCCTGTTAGATGTTAACTTTGTTCCAAAGATTGGTGATTTTGGTCTAGTCCGAATTGGAGATAGCAATATGTCAACTACATTTGCTTTAACACTAAATGTATATGGCACTAGTGTTTATATGGCTAGAGAAGCCTTTAATGGAGATGTCTCTGTTAAATTGGATACATTTAGCTTTGGTGTTGTTCTGTTGGAACTTCTGACTGGTTTACCACCTTATGATGTTACACGAGAAGATAGAGACTTAGTAAGTAAAAAGATTTGATTCATCTTAGTAAGTAAAAAGATTTTAAACTTTGATTTCCAAATATAGTAAACATCACCTATCTTTTTTATTTATTTTAGTGCTTCTCTACCTATGATAGTAAATCTTCAAATCTTTATGAGATATATTTAGAAGAATATTGTCATAATGTCTTTTTGAATTTTTCCACCGAATTACTTTGATTAATGATATTTTTACATTATTTATATGTTGTGTATCATATTAATTAATAATAGCTTTAACCTAAATCTTCCCATCTCTAATGAAAAAGATGTTATTGTTTGCGTATATATAACACTTTCAAAACTTTATTTAGATAGAAAGCTAAAAATAAACAGAAATGTTTCACAATTTTTTATAAATTGTTTTAATAGTAAAATATTAAAAATATTTTACAATAAAATAAATATTAGAAGCATAAATTTTTATTGGTTTCTAAAACTGAGGATTACATTTTGTATTTGATTTCTAAAATGTTATTACTTTTATAAATTATGTATTACTGAGTGATGAATGTTAATAGAAATAGAATATTGCTCATTGTATGTATATATTATCAAGACTGCTTAGTCAATTATTTTTTTATCTTTTTGAATTCTTACTGTTAGTTCAAACTCTCTCTATATATCTTATTCAAATTTTTAAGTATTACTAAAATACTTTTTATTCATCCATTCAAATTCAAATATATTTTTTTAAATTTGTAGTGGATGATACTTGATGTTAATATAGTTTATTTTAAATATTTATTCATTAAAAATTAATTAATTAATTTTAGTTTCATATTGGAAAAAATATTTTTCTTTACTGACCTAAATAGGAATTGACTTAAAAAAAGTTTTTTTTTTATATATTACTTGTTTGGTTTAGATGTGACTCTCAAGAATAAAAGTCTATTTGTTGATTAATATTGTATTTTTCAAATTATTAAAAATATTTCTAAATATTTTTAATTAAAATAGATATGTACCAATAATTTTTCATCTATGTGTAAATATTCAAAGGAAGATTACGAATTTATTATTAACTATCATGTAGTCAAAGTTGAATTCATACCCTATTTATTATATCTATTTAGTAGAAACTTACTTAATGATGAATGATACAATTTGCATTTTATCTGGCTTGTACATTCGTGTGAGTTATTTTAAAATGTTACATCTCTTATTGGTATTTATACTTCATTAACAAATTTTAATATATCTTCAGTTAAGCAATAAATTATTTTGAACTTTCTGTTTTTATAAATTGTATTTGAGTGCATGTTTTGAATAAAAAACATTTATTATTTTATATAAAATATTGATGTAATCAATTAAAATTACAGGGAACACAGTAATAACAAACGTTAGATAAAATAAATTTACTTCGTAAAAAAATGTTGAAAAATAATTGTATGTGTGGGTTGTAATTTATATATATAAGAGTTATAATTACATTTATTTAAAAATAAAACCATAGAGTAAGTTTATTTGTAGAATTTAATGATTGTATGAGAAATTTTACATATTTGATTTTTCTCATAAAAACATTCAATAATTACATTATCATATGTTAATTGTGAACATTCCAGTGACTGAAATATTTAGCATGAGTTTTTTTCTAATTTTACTAGTTATAATCATTGACTTCTGTAAATCATAAATATTAATAATAGTTTTCAGTAATTTATCATTAAAATTTTGTTTACATCTATTATGGAACAAAATTCATTTGGTTTTGAAGATCTTTGAAATTTGAACTTAAAGATGTTTTGCTTATGTGCATTTATAATATTCTCATGATCATTAAAATATATGTGTTATCAGTAAGTGGAAAAAAATATAATGCATGTCTGTTGGATTTAACATGAAGTTTCTCTCATTCATAATTTACAAATCATTATTAAAGATTTTAGTAATTTAAATATCAATAAAGAGAAGTTAATTCTTAAAAATACCTTTGTGATTTGATTGAATGCACCTTGAAAATTTTGACTAAAAGCATAGATAAATCAAAATAATAAATTAATTTATTAAAAACATGCATTCATTAAAGACATAAAGAACACACACTAATAACTTATTAGTTTTTTAAAATATTGTTATGATTTCATTGCAGCAATCAAAATTTGATAACCAATAAATAAAAATTAATATTTCATTGAAACAAACACTTTTTTCACAGTTCTTTCAGTTGCAATAACTAAATTTATAACTCTTGGAAAGTTATTGCAGGTTAAGAAAATCTAAACACTTTCTATAATTTAGCAACAGAAATACTGGTTTTACAGAGCTGATGATTTAGGCACCTGACTCCTTGCTTCACTATCCACTAATACACTGTCATTATTTATATCTGTCTGACGTATCCCTTGAAGTTTCCAGAACATATTCTTAATAACCCTATAGTAATTTGGCTTCATTAATATTAATTTGATTTTTGTCGCTTAAAATATCTGTAAAAGTTGCCAAGCTTCTCTCTGGCAAATTTATATCTCTTGCCTAAAAACCGCTTGTTTCACAGAATACACATTGTTCAAATGATAACTTCCCAAATCAAATGGTTATAACATAGCAAACAAATAAAAATGCAAGGCATTTGTAAAAATATTTATACTGTTTACATTTTTTTTGTTAATATATAATAAATGCTGTTTTAAATATTATCTTTATTGTGAATTTTTTCAAGTAAAATCAAATTTATATTTATATATATACATTGGAAGTTAAAAACTATTCAAGGCAACACATATCTTGTAAGCTGTTTTTAAATTTAAATAACTTTCTTATAATATGGAAATAAAAGAATTTTATTACCAAAAATGTGCTAAAAGATAATTTATAATTTTCTCATCAATGATTGAATAAATAAATATTAATTTTCAAAATAATATTTGGTTGAATAAATGTACAACTAATTAAAAGGATTTAAGAACTATCATAATTGATTGTAATAATGATTTTTTTTTCATGATGAACTTAGATTACCCACATGGAAAATTGTGATGATATTTTTACCATGCTGGACAAAAAAACTACTTGGAAAACTAAAGGCCCTGCAGAATTGTATAAAATTGCACGTTTTTGCTTAACTGCAGCAAAGAAGAAAAGACCCACGATATCAGAGGTATTTTAATTTTATAAAATTCTGTTAACTATAATATTGAAATAAGGTGTTCTCTTACCATTACTTTGGAACCTAGTTGTAAATAGCCTTATGAAATATCTAAATGATAGAGGCTATTATACGCAAGGATGACTTTTAATTTGTGATTTTGTTTGAAGAAAAGCATAAAAGTACATATAAATATCTTATTGCTGCTTTTATCTCAACTGTAATAAAAGTTAGAAATAAAATAAACAATATAATGTTAAAAATATTTTATTTAAAAATCAATTATTCTTCATTTAATTTCTGGCTTTAGAAACAAGTAATAACTAAAATTTGTTTCATTCTTTTTACCATACAAATGAACTGTTATGTTTATAAAAAATACATTAAACATAATACATTAAACAAATATACATAAATAGAAGGGAAAAAATGTATTGTGAGTGAAATTTGTGTTGGTCTTATGATATCATATAGTAAGCACTAATTTTTTATGAAGTTTTAATTTACAAAGATTTATGATTTTACAAACGAGTGGTTGATCCCTAATGTAACTTTATAAGCATAATGATAACTTTAATTCCCATTTCCAGAACTAAATTTTTTTTGGCAAATTAATTTTTTTGCATCTTAGCTTGTTTTTTTTATCACATGATCTTTTAATAATTTTATTTGGTTTTTTCATTTTATGGTTTAAAAACATCGATTGACGTTTTTTTATTGAATAATGATCAAATGTTTCTAATTGAAGATCATTATACTATAATCATGTTGAAGACTTAAAGTTTTGAAGCAATTCAAATGGAAACACTCCATTTTTATTTAACTTCCATTTTATAGCCCATGTGTAAGAGAATAATCGACATCTTCAAGCACAAATTCTAATTTCTAACTTCCAATCTTGAATTTCGAAGTCCATGCTATTTATTAAAGCAATTGACTATCTAGTTAATTCATCATCATCATCATTCATGGCATGCCAGCCCAGGATGGGCCAAGACCTTCTGAACAAGTTTCTTTCAGCTACCTCTACTGGCAGCCAAACTCCTCCAATTTTATGTTCCAAGGACCCTACAGTCTTCTTCGACTGCATCCACCCACCTCAGCTTTGGTCTTCCTCTTCTTCTTACACTGATGGGTTTTTCAAAAAAAATTTCCTTAGTGTTTTATTGTCCTTCATTCTAATAACATGTCCAACCCTATTAAGACGGCTTATTTTAATGTGATGTACAACATCTGGCTCCTTGTGCATTCGGTAGATTTCTGTATTGTATCTTCTGTGCCAGACACTGTTTTCTTTTGTACCTCCAAAGATACTTCTCAAAATCCTACATTCAAATAGGCCTAACAATCTTTCACAGTCAAAGTCCAAGTTTCCGAGGCATAGGTCAAAGCGGGATGGATAAACATTCTATAGATCTGTTACTTAGTTTATTGTGAAAAAAATTAAGTTTTTAATAAATGTCTTAGGCCAAAAAAGGCTTTGTTAGCTGCAATTAAACGTTTTCTTGCCTCTGGAAGAATGTCATTATTTTTGTTAAACATTGAGTCAAGATAGATAAATTCATCAACTGTTTCAAATTTATAATCACCAATGAGTAGATGAGTTTGGGTAAATTGGGTTCTAGTTACAGGGAAATATTTAGTTTTAACTTGATTAACATCTAGTTAATTACTTTTGTTAAATTATATATTATTTCAGCTCCTTATTCAAATTAAATTGCTGATTTTATATAGTAAAACCCAAAGTAAATAATTTCTGATTTTTAATAATCTTATATTAATTAGAAAAAGATTTTTGAAAGATGGGATTTTGGTTTAATATTAAAAACACATTATATGTTTTACGCATTATATTTTGCAACCCATTTCCAACTATTTCAGTTTTTGGTAATAAATATTATTTCTTTATTTTTTCGCATGCATTTATTTTTTCATTATATTCGTAAGTTTGTTGTGGTAGATGCAAATAACTCTTTTGCATCCCAAAGAACCAGAAGAAAACACAGAGATATATGCAACTAAAATTTAATTAAGAGGTTAAACAAAGGGTATTAACACATTTTTAGAACGATTTCGATAAAGAATTTAAAACATAAAGTAAATGTTTATTCAAAAAAGTAAATGTTTATTCAATAAATATTTTTGGTAACACCTTTTTATTTAAAATGAGAAATATCGTCTGCTGCTTTTAAATTTATTCTTTCAAAATGTAGCATATAAACAAGCTGTGGATTTAAGGATATGTTTTTGCGCTTTCTGAAGAGAAATATTCTTATTTCAGAATTCAAAAACGTTGTGAAATGCATGGTAATAAAATTTCTAAGTGTAAAATAAGCAACATTATTAATCGGGCAGGTAAAAACGTCAGTCATTATTTCTACATCTGAAGAAACAAATATCTGAAAAAGGTACATACTGTTTCAAATGTTTCTAAAGTGAAATCGCTCTGAACAAGAGAAAATCCGCCAACACAGAAATCAATTATAAAGTCTTGAGATACATCTGTAACAACAATAAATAAAATTATAAACCAAGATTTGCAACTTAAAAAAGTTAAAAAACAATGTTCACCAGCTTTTGCCTAGAAACGTGGCTCAATGCAAGACATTTTGTAGAATCCTGTATGAAAACCATTTAGCTGGAGATAAATAGAAATACTTTGTGACCCTTGATGAAGCATATGTTTACCTAAATGACTGCAACAAAAAAGGTCTATTTACTATAGAAAACGGGGAGAAAAAATGCACAAACCTGGTTCCGTCAATGTTAGGAAAGTTTCAGCAAGGGGTTTATGATTGTCACAGGGTTTTACTACAGTGAGATGAGAAATTAAAAATAAGAAGAGTAGAAAAAAATGTTAAAATAAACTCATCATACTCTCAGGAGAAGGTTTTATGTCCAATATTTACAGAAAAAATTCCTCTTCTTTATCCCAATGACTTTCAAAAAGTGAAACTTCATCAAGAGAAAGCTACAAATCATACTTTGAAAACTACCTCTGCATTCCTTGAAAAAATTAAGACTAATACAGGTATTGTATATATACCTTTTCAACATAATCCTGTGGAGTCCCCTGATGTTTCACCTATGGACTATTGTGCCTTTGGTCTGTTAAAAAGAGCTCTTTTTAAACACAAACCCACCATGATAGATGGACTCTGGAAAGTAATGGAAGAAGAATGGAAAGCAATATTCCTGAAAATTTTATGAAAAGCTCTTCTATCATGGAAATCACGATGCAGACTTATAGTCAAGAAAAAAGGCTATCAGATCAAACATTTAAGGAAATAGTCTTTAAATTTTAAACATTAATTAAATGGCCCCCAAATTGTTCTAAAAATGTGTTAATACCCTCTGTATATGGCATATTAATTGACATTTTCTGCTACTTGGCTATTTACTCAAAAGTTAGTTTGTTATTTAAGCTTTGCACACCAGAATTTATATATATTTATATACATTTCATCTGTGCTGGAAGTTGTAATCGTTCATGTTAAATGCATTTGCTTAATTTTAAAAAAGTAGCTTGGTAGAATCTCGATTTCACTTTTCAGATGTTTTGTATAAAATATTATTTTAAAATTTTTCAAAAATAAAATGTATATTAATTTGTTTTATTTCATAAAAATTAATAAAAATTGAAATGCTATTCTTATTAGTAGATAGTTGCACTGCTTTTTTCTTAACAATTTAGATTGATAATTTTTAAATGTGACTATCGAATATACACTCAGAAAAGATAGTGCTGTTAAAATTTTGATTATTAATTTATACAAAAGAACTGCTATAGAAAGTAATTAAGCTACATTTGCATCCCATGAAAGCAAAAATGTATTGTTTGAAATTTTAAAAAATTACATTTTATTTAAATTTGAAACACTAACTTTGTAAATTACACATTAAAAAATAAATAAAAAAAGAATGAAGTATCATTGAATAACATTAATAATTATGTTTTGTTGTGAATAAGGATTTACTTTTCTAATTTTAGCTTAAATTTTCAGATTTTACAAATTTTAAGCATCACAATCTATCTGTTAGAAGACCCTTTTTATATTATGAAATACTTAAATATTTTTTTTATTATTTTATTAATCAATGCATTTTTGTAATTTAAATGCAGATTTTGGTGGAGACTTGGAAAACCAGATCTTTTTTTTAACTTTCAAATAACTGTATTGTTCAATTTTCCCTTTTTTCTTTTTATGTTAAATTTACTTTTAAATTCTCTTAAAATTAGATTTGAAGTGGCTGAAACATGAATAAATAAAGAAGAATTTTTGAAAATATAGACTTTAATTTTTTATTTTGTGACCTATCTATGCTTCTGAAAATAAACACTGTAATTAAATATTGTTTTGAAGGGAATTTTTCTCACAGATGCAGTATTCATTTTCTAAACATTTTACAAAAAAAAAAAAAAAAAAAAAAAATACAAGTTTATCTATAATAAACAGAATTTTTTAAAGAGAAAGTTACATTAAAGTTATAGGTCATTTTTAGTTTTAATTGTTGCTATCACCAAAAAGTAATTATGAATTTCAGTTTTAATTAATAATAATAATTGGATTTCCATTTACTTTGAAAAATCTATATGATCTGTAAATTGCACTGCTGGTCATTAAAATTGTAACATCATGAAGACGTACAAATAAAAAGTAAGATATTTATTGTATGTATATAGTATGACTGCAAAATAATTAAATTTGAATGTAGTTTGTGGGGGGGGGCGTTACAAAGGTGCGAAATTATTAAGAACAGTTGTTGCACACCTGATTAAATATGGAATCAAAGTGGAGTTGGCTGGCATAAGTGGACAATTCATACCATGCTTCTTCAAGTCTGTGCCACATTTTATTTGTCATAATAGCTTGTAAAGGACAGCATTTCAGTCTCTCAGCAACCCATGATCAGATGTTTTAAATTGGAAGAGATCTTGAAGCCATGCAGGCCAGAACTGTAATTGATTGCCTTTTGTATCTAACAAGGTCTGAACACAGTATAGAGTATGCGTTCTTGCATCAACTTGCTGAAAGATATCATTCTGCAAACCTCAAAGTTAAGGCAAAACCTTAAGATAGTAAAAATGTACTGATTGCCATTCAAATAACCATCTATTCAAACTAGACTTGTGTGTGTGACACATATCCAATAGCTGCCTATACATCATATCAAGTACAAGGCTCTATGATTATATTTAATGCAACCAGAAGTGGAGTGCAATTTGGTTAAGACTTCATTCTCTTTCTCAGAAGGTAGTGAATTTATTTCCCAGCTTAAACGACTATTCATTGTGTTTACTAATAACGGCTGGGGCACATTGAACAGGTTCCAATGTCCTCCAAGTGAAATAATACCTCTGGGAATGGCTGGCCAAGTATTGGAAAGTCTGTTTGTTCCTGCTTCTAAATTATGAAGACTCTCATCCAATAACTGGTAAAGCCTAACTGTGGTATAAATAGAGGGAAATATGCTAGCATAACAGCAACACATAAGTAAGATTTATCTGAAAAGATGACTTGCACCCTCCTGTGTGCTTCTTTATCATTTAGCGCTCCAAAAGTTGTCAAAGGAAAATTATTGTTACTGGAATAACATTTCATGCTGTTAAATGTTTTTGTTGGAGGAGATTCTGGACATGCTGCTAACAAATCCTGATCCATAATGCCTATTTTCTCATTTATTCTAACTGAGCTAATTTTCTGACTAATAATCCATGATGTGGTTTTTAAAGGACTGTCTTAGCTATATGTCTATTTTCCCAGGCAGTCACCAGAAAGCATTGAGATTTTGCATGCTGTTCAGTTTGACCCTCAACAACCCATTGATTATTTATTAATTGATACTGTTTACATAACCATTGCAAATGATAATTAATATTGATAAGCAATAATGCTGCCTCTATCAAATTCCAACATTTTCTGGTATTTTTTTACTAAATTTTTTTTTTTTTTTTTTTTTTACTAAACTCAAGATATGCACAATATTTTGTGAAAACTCCTATTTTGTTTAGTGATTTTTGAAGGAAAACTCTTCTATACAATTTTTCTTTTATGCAGTGTTTCATATGTGATTTTGACATTTGAAAATCCTTCCTTCCTGTTGTTTAATGGTCAGCAGTACACAAAAATAAATGGCCAAGAAATTAGTAAACTATAAATTTAACCTTATTTTTGAAATAATTATATATTTTTTTATAGTAAACAGGTCATTTATGTAACCTAGAAATGTTTTGATTTATATTACAAGTTGAAATTATTATTTAAAATTTCCAAAATTAAATATAGGGATATATATATATATATATATATATATATATATATATATATATATATATATATATATATATATTTGTAAGCTTAGTAATTTTAAATGAAACTTCAAAACTATTATAGTGAAATATAACTAATGGTAAATACAGAATGGGCAAAATTTCTTATGCATTGAATTATTTGCTTATTCTGCAATTTGTGGCTTTTATTTGTTGATTGTATATAATGAAATCATAGGTAATAAATATAGTTGACATTCTACTTTTTATTCATGTTGTACCTTATTGTAATTTAATGAGGCCCAAATTATTGAAGGTAATTCCTTTATGTCTAGCTGATTTTTTTAAAAATATTTTTCATATTATATGTATACATATATTTGTAACTGTAAACTATATTGGATAAATCCAATTCAGTATATGTATTAATATGTCATAATTTGAATTCAGGAATTAGTTTTGATTAATATGATTTATATGTTTCAGATATTAGAAGATTTGGAAAGATGCTACTCAGAATACAGAAGTGCAGAAATCTAGTCTTATTTGTATTGAAAGAGTTTGAAATGGTTATTAAAGTCAACGCACAATACCAAATATCAGCAGTAGTTACTGATAATTGGTATGATAAAGATATATGAAAAAGAGAATAATTTTTTGCCTTGAAACTTTTTCTACTAAAAAAAATTATTTTTATAAAAATCTTTGATAAAATCAAAAAGATAGATTATATCAATTTTCACTAATATTTTAAAAAAATATGTGATTTTCAAATAATAATTTTTATTAAACTGTATAGTTTGAAAAATTATTTCATTTTAAAGATATCTGTATTATGTTCTTACAAATATTTTTAATAATAATTTTTATGCAATGTTATGAAAACTGAAAAATTATATGTACTATTTTGTCATTGTAAAGATGAAAGAGCTTTAATAAGTAAAAAATTTTGAAAATTTGTGATAGTAAAAAGTTTTATTGTTTGTGATTAAACTTTTGGTGTGTGTGTATATATATATACATATATACACACACACACACTAAAGAATCAATTCTTCTTATCAATTATACTTGCATACCTTATTTATCAATAAATTATTTCTTCCTGATAAAGATTTAGATACACTTATGGAATGCTTAATCTACAATTATTTCCTTAATTTATTATTTTATGTGAAATAATCCCTTTTTATAGTAATTGTAACTTAATTTTTATGTATTGTATTATATTTGACAGATTCAGAACAAATATTAATGAATAAATCATAATATTTTATTTCTATAAATTGACTTTAAAGTGCATTAAAGTGTTCATAGAAGCCAAAAACTTGAAAAATGTTTTATTCTATAAAATTAGTAAGAATAAATGTGAAATTAGAATATTAAATTAATAATTTAGTATGATAGTTTACTTAGAAATGTATATTTATTTTTCTGGAGAATTCTCATAATGGAAAACTTATTTAATTCATGAAGTCTTTTATTTAAGAGGATTTTATTTTGAGAAACTAAAAGCAGTGCATTTATATGTATATTAAAATGTTATTATTTTTCACTGGGAATATTGAATACCATTTTTTCCATTTATGTCTGTTTAATTAGATTTGTGCTGTTGAAATAGAATATTGTTTTTCATTTTTTACTTATTTTATAGCAAGAATTTTTCAAATATTTTATGCTTCATTTAAAACTTGTATGCATAGTATCATATTTTGTTAATGCTATATTTTTTATTCTAGAAAAATGGAAAAAAAATTTTTTTTATCTATTTCATTTAATAACATTGTAAATTCATTAAATTTTTTTTAAAAAAGTATGCAAAGAGGTGTAAAAGAAAAAAATATTTTTTTATATATTTACACATAGATTTTAGATTTAAATCTCTTCAGTCATTAGTTCACATGCTGATTTATGTTTTGACCAATGGGATACTTGACAGACTCTGAAATAAATAATAAATTTTGTATTATTTTCAAATAGATTTTAAATTCCACATATTAATGTTAATGTACTCACATAATTAATATACATCTTAAAGCTACATTAAATGAGCATTTTTAAAACAAGTATACAATACTTATAAAATTTTATAAGTAAAGATTATTTTAAGGAAATATTTTTGATAATTATTTATTAACTGTTGTTTTTGAATTATATGTTATTGATTCTTTCAAGTTTTAGAAATTTTTGTCAAACATGTTTTTTATGATTAAAAATAATGAATAAATAAAATTATGATATAAATCTGTAGTCTTATGTGCATTTGCAATATTTAAAAAAATTGTTTAAAATATATTAATAACATATTTTGATATTTCTAAATTCTATTTCATTTTAAGGACTGCAAAAATATGAATACTTATCATAACAAGAATAATTTTTCTCATATATGTAAATTTCATTAATCAGATTATTTGTTAATATAAACACAGCTTAAAATTACCTTCCACAATACCATTCATTTTTGCATCTAGAGCATCTTTTCAAGCCTTCTTGTCCGCAAACTGGACATAGTGGTATACCAGGAAGAGTAGCTTCAATGTTATTCAGATCCAAAGAGTTAGTCAATCTAATGTAAGTTGAAGCAAGCATTCATTTCAATTTTAGCTAACATCAAATATGTAACATTTATATTGAGATTTATAAAAGGAAATTTAATGAAATTATGTATTGAAAAATATGAGTTTTTTTTATAATGAAAATTTGAACTGTTTTTTAAAAAGCAATTTTTAATTAATGACCTAGTGTTATGAACTTACATTAAAAGTTTGAAATTATTTCCATGAAGTTAATTTTTTATATAGTATTTTAAATATATAAATTATCTATGATAACTCAAAAAACAAATCGAAATAACATTTGCATTTTAATGCTGTATTTTAGCTTTACTATTGAAAAATGTTTTGTAATTCTAAAAGTTAACCAAAGAAAAATAAAAAGTATTGTTGTAGTATTGATAAGGAAATCTTCTGCCATTTGCTTTAATTACTTCAGAGATTCTATTTGGTATTGAATCATACAAGTCTTGAATTTTAGCTTGAGAAAAATTTTCCCAAACACAATTGAAAGCTTTTTGAAATTTGATCAGAAATTCATATTGCTTGCCCCTGGTATAAATTCACCGAATAATTATTGAGTATATATGTTGTCAACAATATTGAGGTCTGGACTTTTAGCAGGCCATGGCAAAAGAATATTATTTGTTTCAAACCAATTTTTAACTTCTTTGGTCAAGTGAATTGATAATCTTGCTGAAATATCCAACTTTCTCTGCTTAGCTCAAGACCATAGGGAAGAAATTCTGAATTTAAAATTTGAATGTAATTTGTATGTTTCCGTCTATCATCCAGAGGCATTAGCTTGGTCTTTCCACTGTACCTAACAGCTATCCAAACCATTAAACTGCCTCCTCCTGTCTGTCTAGTAAAATAAGTTTCTTGTGTACCCAGACAATGTCCATAATATTGATAACCATCTGAGCCATCTGAATCGAATTTTTTTCATCAGAAAAAAATAACTGAAGTCCATTCAGAGCTCCAAGACATGTATTCTTTGAGCCACTATAGCTGGTGCTCAGTGGTCCTTTTGTACCATTTAAGGTGGTGCTTTCTTTTCTTCTTTTTTTGAATATGAACATTTATTGATCTTTTTATGTACTGTAAAGCGTTCTAATTACATTCCTGCCTGGTCTTGCTTTACCACTGCTTCCAATGGTGGGCTTTTTTTTTAAAGTTTTTTAAGGATTTTTTTTATTACATGGTGTCAATTTTTTGTGTTTGCATTCCTTTAACTCTTCGGATTTTTCAACAAGGTAGAAACAGCGTTCGGACTGATGTGTAGGTGCTTTGCAATTTCTCTTACACTTTTGGCAGCATCTTTTATGTGCTACATTTTGGCCTTTTTGAAATTCACTTAAAGTTTTCCCCCTAGGTATTTTAATTGTACAAAATTTCAAGATTTCATTTGGATATAGGATACCTTTTGAAGGAAAGGCCGTATTAAAAAAACAATTTTTAACATATTAAACTGTTACTGATTCCAAAATGAAAATGTTTTTGCACGAGTAATTCTACTTATATTTTTCGGACCATAAATCCTTAAGTACTGTTTTATAATATTTTCTTACTGGTAGATAAAACTCATTCACTAAAAGTAAAAGGTAAATGTTTAATAAAATAGAAGATTTACATTAATGTGTGTGTGCATTAAAATATAAAGCACAATTTATAAAGTATGAGTGTCTTTCTACTTTTTTCACTTAGTGCATATATTTAATAAAGTTTTATATTGAACTGTCTCAATCACTTAATTTCAATTATACAGATTGAATCATTTTAAATTATTGGATGGCACATTTATTTGATTTTTAAATAGTCTTCTTTTTACTATTATTTAGAAATAACTTTTACATTTTTCCTAATATTTATAATTTCTGATACTTATACTATTGACTGAACTTTGTTACTTAGCTTGATTTTCTTCTAAAAATAAAAGTACTGCATGAACATTCAAATATTGTTTATTAATTAGAAAACATGGAATTTCGTAAAAAAATATTTTCCTCACCTGCTGTGTTTGTAAACTAAATATTTAAAGTTAACAAATGACAGATTTAATTAAAAGGTATTGATTCATATTATTGATACTTTATTACATTCTTTATTTTATTAATTATGATTATTAATGTTTTATTTTCCATATAAGTCAAATAATACTCCATAGTTAAATTTCTTAGCTTGAGTTAGAATCCCTTTGGAATCAAAATGTGACTAAATTGATTATTTATTATTTAAATATGACTGCAAAAATCCTAATTAAGACTAAAATTGAAGACTGAAAAAAAATCGTGTAAAGTTCTAATCTTAGATAAAAGCAATATATCAGTCATTATCAACCAATGTGTTATATTTTTATTTTTTGTAGATAGCATTTCGTGGAGATAGTTTGAAAAAATTTGTTTCTTTAAAAATCGAGCTAATGTTTCAATGAATTTAGATTATATTGTATACAGACCTTTTGCAGAAATCATAAAGTTCATTTTCTGTTAAAGAAAAGCATCCTTTCATTTGATTACTTGCTATTATTTTCCATTTATTCGTATACTTATTTTGCATGAATTCCCAAATTTCTGGTACCTATCAAATAGCATAGAATATTAAAATTATTTCTTTATTTTGTTATATGGATAGAACAAGATATAATAAAATCCTCATATAAATTGTAAATCTTAATTCTAATTAAACGTTTGATTAATTTAAAACGAAGTATACTGTTTTAGTTGATTACAAAAGCAATCTTTGTATTGCTACGGAAATCCATCTCTCCTCTTTCATAGCCTCTAATTCTCCAAATGGAAAGATTACTTTAGATCACTTGAAATAGAATTTTTGGGGTGTATTTATCGTAATTTAATGAACAATTTACATTAATTAGGAATCAATAATGAATAAATTACTATTTAGCTAACGGAATGCCTCATAATGCAATGAGAATCGTTAATAGAATCACAGAAAAAAGATCATTTAGATCAATTGTAGATTGATATATACTAGTATTAGACAACTAATGTTGTACTCATTATGGTTTAGTTATGTCAGTATGATATTGAAAAATTTAAAAAATGGTATGCTTATTTGGGAAATATTTTTATGAACTGAGATGATATTCTCTCTCCTGATTTATTTATCATCTCTCCTCATATGAGAATTGTACCAAAGAATCTGATACATTATATATTTTCGTTGTTACGTCCGTTCTTGAGGAGAACAATGCAGAGTATGCCTGGATATAAAATGTATTATAAAAATTTTATAAGTTTGAAAATAAATTTTTTTTGGATTGATAATTCGGAAATAAAAATCTCAAGATCCAGAATGAATTTATTCTGAGGGTTTCTGGCTAAGAAAGAAATTTTTAAATTTTATAATGAAAACAACTGCTAATATCCAGAAATTCCAGAGTTGGGAAGAGTTTTCAGAAAAGTTTGAATCTGACTCCAATTAAAACAAAGGGTATTTCATCAGATGTATTAAAATGTAATGCTTTGAAGACTACTGAGACTAAATATCTGAAATTTTGTCACCACCCACACTTCACCAGAGGCTGAAATTTAAAACATTTGATCTCTTTATAGCGTGGTATATGACAAATTTTGCTGTGGGATTTTTAGTCTTTCTTGGTGTTGCACTTTTGGATGTCATCTCTAAATGTAAGCATCTCAATTACAGTAATACAATGGATCACTAAATGCTTAACTAACTTTGTTGGGGGAAAAAACCGTAGTATTTGCCATACAGCAATGCCAAATCCTACTCTGTTTAATTTTTTTCATTAGAATCTGTAAAAGACTGTATGGGATTCCATATCAAACTATCGAACCTCTTAACAGATGCTACTGTCGTTAATGAACACAAACTGCAGAAACATTGCTATAAACATAGTAATTTACAGATTTAAAACACGACTTCTAGTAAAATTCCGTATATTAAACATTTAGGATGCTTATACTCAAAACTTGAATATATATTTTTATTGCGGAAAATATCATTCAAAGTAATATAGCAAATGCTGATTGAAAATAATGTTATGAAATCAAGATATTTACTTAATATGCAATCAAAATAGCTTGCCTTTTTATGACGATTTTAAAAACTGAAAAAGTTTCATTTTTAAACATGTAATAATGAATAGATTTTAATGTTCTGTAGATATTAATAATATGAATTAGTTTGTAATTAAATATATTACCATACCTGTTCTATAACAATGCCTGATTTAGGAACCGGTGCATCGAAAAGGCGCAGATGCTCGAGGTAGCGTAGAAGCTCTTTCAGGATTGGTATTTGATCAAATAAAACCTCATTCAATTTTGACCGGAGCTATATTTATAATTTTAAAAAATGTCATCAGAATTAGAGTCTTGATCGGTAAAAATTTGAATACTTTGTGTACAATATACACTCGTGTCCATACAGGTAAATTAAGGATAATGCAAGTTCAGGCAAAGAAAGAGACAGAAGCGAAACAAATGTGACTTATTTGTAAAGTCTATTTATTAGACAAAAGGTAAAGAGCAAAAAAGATGCTATGTGTTTGACATCATTAATAAAAATTGCGATTTTTACTCCCAAGAACAAATTTCAAAAGAGAACCTATTGACAAAAACCAATATAACATGGTTGGTATGATGATTAGTATAGAGTATGCCCCCCAGACGATGCAATACAGGCCGTACAACGCCTAGGCATGCTGAGTATCAAATTATCGATATTACACCACTCATCAAGCAATACTTTCCGAAGTTTCGGTAGACATATGAGAGGGGATTGACGGCCTGCAATTCGTGGGCCAAGCATGTCCCACACATGCTCTATTGGATTCAAGTCCGGTGAGTATGCTGGCCAGTCCATACGGGTAATATCCTCCGATTGAAGGTAATCGCCTACAATATTTGCACGGTGAGAGCGGGTGTTGTCATCCATAAACAGAAATTCTGCACCCATGGTACCCCGAAACATACATACATGCTATTCCAAAATGACATCCCGATAGATGTAGCCTGTCATGGTTATATTCTGAACATGCAGGTTAGTTCTGGAACCCAGAATAATTCCTCCTCAAATGAGTAATCCTACACCACCGTAACGATGTCGTTCAATGGTGTTCTCTTGGTGATAATGGGTACATTGTCCTCTTCATATGAAAGTCCGGCGAGTATCAGACTGAAAGCTAAACCTGAACTCGTCGGAAAACATCACACAAGATCACTGTTGCGGTGTCCACAATGTATGCTCTCTACTTCAGGCTAACCGCAGACAACAGTGAGTTGAGGTAAGTGGAACACATCTGATAGGCCTACGAGTATAGACCAATGTGCTCTAAGCGTCTGTACACGGTCTGCCTTGAAACTGTCGTACCAGTAATTGAAGAGAGCTGACGAGACAGGTCTGATGCTGTGCTCCGTCTGTTTCTTTTGGCAGTAATTGCCAAATAAGGGTCGTCATTCGGCGTTGTAACTCGGGGACGACCTGTGCAGTAACGTCTACCCACATTACCATTATCTTCAACCTTTATTTTCAACGCTGCCAAAGCCTGGAGATGACACTCTGAGCGATTCCAAGTTCCTCGGATACTTCCAGCTGGGTACGTCCACATTCAAGACAGCTGATAATTCTACCACGTAAAACATCATCCAAATGCTTCCTTTTTGCCTTAACTATGCGATTATTGCATTGAAAGGCTTTAAATCACTTGTGAACGATTTTACTTCTTTGCAACCATTCCTTATACACCCCTCTCTTACATTCTCGTCATTGGGACATACTATCGGCGCAATTTGGTGGTTTTTGTAATATGCATATTATTCGTCAAGATGTGTGTGATAATTCTACATGTGAAATTTTTATTTTAGAGTTCCAATTTCTGTGTGATTCTGAATTATCCTTAATTTATGGACATGAGTGTACGTATACACATAAAAAAGAATCTACTTCATTCATAGTTTGTCAAGATTATAATAATAATAATAATAGTTCATGATCGTCGTAAGAATTACTTCAAATTTCAAATAATTATCATTCAAGATACTAGATGCGCGGTATATAAAATGTGAGGAAGAAATAAAAAACAAATTTTCTGCTTTGACTTTAAAGTTTGCTAATTTAATTATTCATTACAAATTAAAATTTTTCATTTTGAAAACTATTGTTTTAATTGTGTCTTAATTTTTCAAGAAATGAAGATTACACATACTTTCAGCAACTGATTCTTTTTATATTCAGTTACTTCATATTTTTGTTGACATTCCGGACTTAGAAGTAATTGAATCAAGGCTATCCAAACCTAAAAATAAATTAAAAAGGAAACATTCAAAAGTGAATATTATTTGAATCAAAACAAATTTTCGACAATCTACTTTAACAGCTGTTAATTTTTACATAAAGTGCTGATAGGATACAAAATGGACAGATCTCTTGAATACAAAGAACATATGATTATGTGTAATTGAATGTTTTCTTTTGTATCAGTATAATTAAGGAAGCTATTTTTTAAATATTTCGGATAAATTTTCTTTAAAATTAGAATAAATTATGATTTATATTGTAGAGAACCAGAATACATAAATTTTTATACTAAAATTTAATACTTAATAAAAAAATTTTTTAGTAACATTCGTATAATATAGTAGTTCATTTGCAATCCTACTATATTTTTGTAAATAAATTTTTAAGATAGATGATTAATAAGTAACTAATTAATGTAAATTATTGAAGAGAAAAAATAATTCCATGTAACAGCGCAAAAAAGTATTCTATATTGACTAAAATCATGATGTAAGATTTTGATATCAACATGTGAGGCAAGTGAGTAGAATCATTCGAGCAATAAATATTCATATAGTACACAAAGTCGAGTCATTAGAAAGTAATTGTTAGATTTAACTGGATAGAAAACAGAAACATTCGTATAAATTTCACTGGAAAAAACAGTCTATTTTTTTCCTATGATCATTACTTACTATATAGTAAGATATGTTTAAAAATGTTGATGTTATTTGGTACATTCCTCTTATTGTGCCAGTCTTTGTTAAGGAATCGTTGTTCATGTATAGTGACAAATTATGACGCATCTCCAAAAGATTCCATTATGCTCAATGATATTTATGTCTAAGAACTTGAGTGTTTATCAATTTGTTAAGTATTTTCAATTTTCACTTCCAATATGGTTTCTAGGGATATGTCTAGAATTACTCGTAAGACTAAATCTGTTTTCACTAATTAAAAGTATTTAATCCTAATCCCATTGTATCCATCTCTTATGATCTTGACATCATAGAATCCAAGATCTAAAATAAACTTTAAGGGTTCTGGTCATTTTGTATATAGTTCCACTTTGTATTGTAGAATTTTGTCACTATGAAACTTGGTAGTTAACTTAGTACATTAGTCTGTCTCATATGCCTGGCGAATTTTCTCACTTTCCATCTTATACAATAATCACTCTGGTTTTGCGTTAGCGATACTTGTAGAACAATAAGACAGTTGTTCATATCGCTTAAAGTAATTTTCAAGGTTGTAAAAGAATGTTGTAAGAGTGATTTTGAACTCCTTTGCTAGATTAGTTCACATTTCTGACATTTTTTGCTGACGCGATCTCAGGTAATCTCTTGTAAGTTGTCTATTAGTACATCATATGATATCAGTAATACAATTTGATGTAAAAACATTGTATGCTCATTAATGTATGCATCTATAAGAGTTATAGTGTACACTTTATGCACTATAACTCTTATAGAAATTGCCTAACAAACGTAACTCATTCGACAATCATCATACAATTTCTATCGATTTAATTGTACTATTTGTTTATAGTATTACTTAATTGCACCACGTGTTTACCAAATTAAGATTAATATAAATATGCATCCTCATTTCCTACTTCCAAAAGTACTGAATGAAATTTACAATTTTATTTATTCAAGATTTTTAAAATAATTTAACTACTTTAACTTACGCATAGTATTAAAAGAAAATATTAATTTTATCCAAGTTGTCTTCATGTTTTTGAACATTCATTTTTTCTACGAATTCAGTGAAGTTCTCCCTTCTTCTAAATGGAAATAGTAATCAATTTGTGAAAGATTTACATTTACTGCGTAAGTCTTGGAGGAAAGAATCAAACACAAAGTTACTGATGCTAGCTTTAATTTATTTTCTAAGCATCACATAAGAAACACATTAGGAATCAAATATGGTTTGTGAAGCCCATAAATATATTCATAAGAGACTGGCGTCAAATATTCAAAAGAATTATATATAAAGCTGGCTTAAGAAACCCAAACAATTCATTAATCATTAGTTTCGAGACTGATGTCCCTAATAACATAGCACTTATAAATAAAATGACTTGAGAAGCCTAACTAATCGATTATAAAGAGACTGACGTCTCTACGAGCATAATAATGCTATATCTAAGTAGGCTTAGAAAGCTTTAAAACAGACATTTTCGTTACAAGGCGATGTCCTTTCTGTCCTGCATCCCCGTCGGAATTCCACTCCAAAACTAAACTAAAAAAAAACTCCTTTGCCTCAGTGTTACCCTTTTCCTCTGCGGTCGTAAAGGGTGATGGGGTAGAGGAAGTAATGCCCGGATGTCGTCTCAAAAAGCTTCCGACTTTCACAAATTTTAATTAATGTTTCTAAGAGATTGACCCATTTAATTCTCATGTAAGAAATTTCCATTTTATGTTCAATTTTATCTTAACATTTTAACTATCATTTATAAATAAATCAAACAAAAAAATTTTTGTGAATATTTCTCTGATTAAAATAATGTGTCAAAAGTAACTAAAATTATTTGATATATTTTAAGCATAAATTCTCTTATAAAATTGTGATTATAAAGAGTTGAGTTCAGATCAACATGAGTATAGATAAATTAACTCTTAATTAAAATTAAATATATATATCGAATCAAAAATGAAAATTCACATTATAGAAAAAAATTTATATTCTCCAAATCTTATGTGATTTATTAATATGCATCTTTCTAAGGATTAATTTAAGAACAATCTTAATAAGAAACAATCGTTTCTTAGATTCTCATTAAACTCATGTAATTGCGAGAAATATTAGTGCTTATTTTTTAAAGTAAATTTATCATTTCACCTGTCCTTCAGTTTTGTTTAGTTTCACAGTATCTCTCTTATCCATTTGGATCCAATTTCCATCAAAGTATTTTTCCTCTTTTCCGTTGATTTCTCTTTCCCATGGGGGATTTTCAACCAATTTTGTAAAAAGCAGGGGAATATCATGAATCACTAGAAGTCGATGCAAAGCACTCAATGGTAAACTGTAAAAATAAAAATTAACATTTTATATTTTACCAGCTTTTTTAATTCATACTGATGTACTTTTAAAAAATCAAAATATGTATACTCAAGCAATTGTTATAAAAAACGACTTCATCCTATTATTAGGAATAAAGGGAAATCAAAATTTATGTTTCATGATTTCACATAAGCGTTCAAGAATAATACGATGCCCAGTAGTATATGTACTAGTTCTTAACCGATTATAAGGATTTGAGGCACTTCTGCACACAGAAATGCCTCAATCTGATTTGGCATGGATTCGACTTATGTCGTTGAACGAGTGGTTCCACACGTGTTATTAATTGCCGACGTGTGGGGTGTTGCATTGTCCAGTTGGAGTTCACTAAGCCCGCACTGTGGACTTGAATGGGTGCAGGTGATCAGAAATGGTGCTTAAGTAGCGATCACTTATCAGAGTCGTATCTAGACACATCAGGGATCCCACATCACGCCAATTACACACACCCTATGCCATCATAAAGCTTCCACCGGATCAAACAGTCTTGTTGACATATAGAGTCCATGGATTCCTGAAGTTATCACCTAACCCATACTCATCCATCTACTAGATACAATTGGAAATGAGTCTTGCCAAACCAAGCAATGTGTTTCCAGTCATCAACAATCCAATGTCGGTGTTGACGGTTCGAGGCGAGGAGTAAAACTTTCTGTTGCGAGAGGTACTTCGGCTTCAGAAGCCCATGTCAATGATTTTTCATTGAATGGCTAGCATGCTGACACTTATTGACGGCTCAGCAGTGTAATCTGCAGCAATTTGTGGAAGGGTTGCACGTGTGTTACATTTAGTGATTCTCATCAGTCGTCGTAGATTGCGTTCTCACACAATTTTTTTCCGGCTACACCAATGTCGGAGAATTGATGTGTACCGGATTCCCGATATTCACGCGAAATGATTGCACGTGAAAAATCAACGTTTCATCGCTAACTCGGAGATGCTATGTCCCCTCTCCCTTGTTCCTATTATAACACCACGTTCAAATCTACTTAAATCTTGATAAACTGCCATTGCAGTGGCAGTAACAGATCTAACAACTCTGCCAGACACTTTGTCTTGTTGATATATAGAAACTTGTAGTCTTATATAGGCGTTGACGACAGCTGCACCGCACTCTAATTGGTTCCATATCTCTATTTGCATATCCATGCCTGTACCATTTTTTGGGTCTTCGGTGTATATTATACGTAAAGAGCTAGCTTGATTTCTTTACATGAATGCATTGAAAAGTTAATCATATGTACTAAGTATTTTAAAACATTGCACTTTTAAGAAATGTAGAATATATTCCACTTTCAAAAGAAGAAGAATATATTCTATTTATTTATTAAATTTAAGAAAGAAATAGTGAAGGAGCTCCTGGAAAATGCGGAAAAGTTACAAACATCAGGTTGATTATCAATGAAAAATTTCAAATAAATATGAAAGCAAATTTGCAAGCCATGTTTTTAGCATTATTTAGATGGCTGAATTGAAGTATTGATTAAATATATTTTAAAGAAAAATTTTCTATTCCTAATGATACAAATAATTTGTATCTCTAAAAAGGTGTTATTAGAATATTCAAGAATCTGACATACAACTGCATTCTTTAAAGCTAACTAGACTGTTATTTGAAATTGTAATTTTCTTCCAATGTTGTGGATTACTTAGTAATTTCTATGCTGGCTCCGCTGTATTTTGATTTTTAAAATTAAACTGGTTACAAGGTAAACGCTAGAGTAGCGAAAATTATATTTATGATTTTACGATAGATATTTTACTGATATTTCTCGTCATAGTTGATGATTTTTCATGCCATTAATTTAGAAAAAAGAAAAGCTCTAACAATAGAACTCTTATCAAAGCGAAAATCTTAAAAATCTTTCATTGGTGAGAATAGATCTGAGTAATTTTTCTCCTATTTTTTACTGATTCTGCATGCATTGGTGCACTTCCGTACTTGCTCACATGAGTATTAATTGTTTTAGTAACTGCTGGACTGTTTCGAGAATGTCTAGAGTAAAAATTGCAAATTTAATTGTAAGTTAGAAATATTCTACATTTTAACATAGCCCGGCTTATTTAATGGCGATGTCATTTTCTTTGATTGCATTAAACTTTTAACAAAAATCCCTATTGATAATAAAAGTGATAGGGCAGTCACACACTCTATGTTCTCGTTTAACGAAGTAAATAGGAATTGATAAAGCATCTGTTTTTAGTTTTCTTTTTAACAGATTGTCTTAATGAAAGTAAAGATAATAAACAAAAATCAATCGTGATAAGGATTTCATATTGTTATTCACAAGTCTATTTGATTTAATGCATATTGTGTGAAAGCTTTTCAATTTCCATAAGCATGCTTTTCTTAATCACAATATAAAAAAACTGAATCGCACGTGAGTGGGCCTTTTAAGGCTACTTAGCTAAAAAAAATAACCAGTCTGGGAAAATTTTGTGAATTGAAATTATCACACTAGAAAAATATATTACATAGAAACATTTAAACCCATTGTTGCATCATTAATGCAAGCAATGAAATATTGGGGTTTGAATTATAGACTGAAATTTTTAAAATATTTTTTATATAGTTTAATCAATCACGAGGAAAAAATTTAATAGAGTGAAATAATCATCGAGTTATGTGCTATCTTATAAGAACATACATAAATTTTAGTGAAAGCTTAGAAAAGAGTTGTAATAACGTATATTTTAAGAAACTTTATGAGAATATCGTGTTTTTAATTTCTTATTAAAAAATAAGGATTTATGGTAGATTGGTTGGTGTCATGTCCAGGATGTCAAAGGGATCCGTGATTGCCAATGACGGCTACCAACTTCTCTATATTCTCTGTGTAGAGATCGCCATCAAATGGGTATTCACCAATGTTCTGGAGAGATTCTAGTATTGCTGGACCAATAAAAATATGGCTTGGAGAGAGTTCTTCATCAGGACTATTTGTTGTTTTTGTTATTGTTAGTAATGACACTTGGATAAGCTAGCTCGCTATGCCTTGGATATGCAAATTTAAGTCAATAGGAGAGCGTTTTTCGCTTAATCATAGCAACACGAAGGTGAAAGTACGACTTTGCTCTTCAAATCCACCGATAGATGGCACCACCAGAGGATTCTCTCCCTCAATTTTGATATTGATCTGAAGGGGAAGAAATTTTCTCCAGACCTTTGCAACCATGGTAACTGTTAACGACCGACCAGAGGACTTTCGATTTCACAGATTTAACGAGCACGTATATCGTATGTAATCGGTGAGTCTTTGGCGTCATTGGGAATCAAACCCAGCCATTCCGGAAGGAAGGCCGATGTCCTAACTACTAGGCTACCACGACCTGGACAATTTCTAAATTTTACATCTCATCTTTTTCCTAGACAGCAGAACCAGAAGCGTTGGCTACCTCGAACGCGGTAACATTATTTTGATAACTGACTTCTCGTGGAACAATGGTTGCCAGAGTTCCGAAAAGTTGAATCTCCACCTGTTGGTTCACTGGGGGGTATTATATTTCCCTCCTACCACCCACCAGATAAACCGATGGAGGTATTCCCCTATCCGCCTCCCAGAATGTTTAAAATTATTTGATTCTACTTATATTAAAACATAAAACATTATAATTCAATTAATGCATTAAATTTTTACATTATTAATTCCATTTAAACTGAGTGATTATCATCCTACTTTGTTTTAATTAAATGAAAAAATAAGTGAAATTTTAAATTTAATTTATTTAGTCCAATTTAGAGTTTTAAATCTTTTATAATAACCCCATAAAGTTTAATAAATCAATAAATGATTTTAAGAATTATTTTTATTTTCAAAATTTTCTTATGATGAATTTTTATAATTGACTCAAATATTCTCTATTTTTTGTACCAAAGTTAGGAGAAATAATTGTTGTAAATTTTAAATCTTCATACGTTCTACCTGTTGACAGAAAACGTAAAATCGCATTCAATCGTTCACAAGATCTAAAAGAAATCATGAATATGTTCATTTTTATAATTAAAGGTGTTATCCAACAAACTTTCTTCAATTCTTCATCAATCTTAATGTAATTTAAGAAATTCTTGTATTCTGAGTGTATTTCATTCATCAAATTAAAATATGAAAAAGATTTTTGCTGCATCAGCCAATTTTTTGCATCATTACAATCCAGAGCAACAGCCAGCAATATTTCTATGTTTCATTTACTCATGTTTAAGCTATGATTATATTTAAAAAAAACTATTTCTGATAAATAAGAATAGTGTAAAATATATCATTAAATTAAAACTTAACAGTAGATATTACCAGCAAACAAGTGAGGGAAGCAATAAATACTAAAAAGGTTTGTGTAAGTACGTCAAGTCGTAAAACTGTCTAAATAACTCTTTTAATTAAAAAAAATTAAAAAATTTGGCGATTTTTCTTTTCAATTTACAAAGCTTATATTTTAAGCCAAAAGCAATAAATATTGAAAAATGGTACTTTTCCTTCTAGATCCCTACTGTGGTCAGCAGAATTCGAAACGCGAGTGTGCTTAGTTACCCCCTTAAGAAATGTATAGCCTTAAGGGGTTACACAGGGAGATCTCCCGAGGAAATCAAGGAATTATGAATTACATTTTTTCTTCATGTTAAAAAAGTAAATGCGATTATTTATAGTTACTCATGCTGTGTTTGGAGGAATTTTCGGTGACTTTCGTTTGGTAACAATTTTAGAATATTGTTTTAATAAACAAAGAATGTTTTCATTGTGCTTTTCTGCATTAAAACTATTATAAGAATTTTTTAAAACACTCAATATCCTATATTCTATTTCATGATTTTTGTCTGAAAATCTGCTCGCAGATTAGATATTTTTTAGTGTAGTGATGGTGTATTATACAGTAATTAGACTAAAGTCTGTGGCACGACAGCCCATGTGGACCAAGGTCTGCAGTGCTCACCTCTGTTTTTCTGACTAAGAGGTCCTGGGGTACGAACTATATGTACCGATTATAGGTGGTCAGCCTAATATGAAAACCACTAGTGCTTAGTTGAAAAGCACACGCTTGGTACTCAGTTTATCGACCCACTGAAGTGATGAAAGGCTGAGCCGACCTTGCCCAACCCGAGGATCGAACTTTGGACCTGTATCTTGGGAGCGTGAAACGCTACCACTAAGCCACAGTACACTGGGCTTATTGTACCGTAATAAACTACTATGAATAGCTGCGATAAGTTATAGATTAACTTTAACAAAGGCATTGTCATTATTTAAAAAAAATGTGAAATTCAAATATCAAGATATTGAGAAGAATGTAAATTTTACGAAGGGAAATTAAGGTTTATAGTTATGATAATCTCTTTACGATCTCATAACCTGTTGTATTCAATATATTTCCCAGAGTAATTCTTAACACATCAGAAATATTAATTTCAAATCATTGCACCATATTTTCAGAAAAAGATAATAGGCTACATGAAATAAAAGATATGAAGCCGCAGAATACACATTAATGACAAAAAAGAGAATCGCACATAACGTGATAAAAGAGGGGTTTTCTTTCACCATATTTTTCCTGATGCTCTTCCATCTTCTCAACGGTTATAAGCAGAACACAACAAACAACTGTTAAAAAATAACTATAATACTATTTATTTATTGTATATTATTAATTACTCTAATCTGTGATAATATGTAATAAAGAAATAATTGTATAATCCCATTGAAACTCTCTCTCTTTTATATTTAAAAAATAACTAAAAATATGCTTCCTAATATTGTGAAATATATACTGGAAAATATATATTCTGTGATACACACAATTACATGATTAAAAAAATTTATATTCTCAGTGATACATACAATAACATGAATAAATATATATATACATTCCGGAGTATTCAGAATGATGAATTTAACGCTAAATCTTTGATGGTAATTTATAATAAACTTTGAAATGCATTTTTAATATTCAATTGCTGGAAATATTTTTGATTTTAAGGCATAAAGACACACAGACTTGATTATAAAATGAATAAATCAATTGATCACAAATTAAATTTGTTACATCAAAATTTAATTAATCTACATGACGCACTTGTTAAAGAAAGCTTACATTTTTAGATGCTGAGTCATATAAGAGAAAAGAGAAATGCATTTCATGCCAGACTCGAAATCAATGTGTTTCTTTTGGTTCAACAGGTGTATTTCCTCTTCTTTTTTCTCAGATTGTTCAGCCCCATTATTATCCTGTAAACTAAATAATTGATGGATTAAATGTACTGAATATGGTAGAAATTCAATGTACGTATAGCAAATTTAGCATAAAATATATTTTTTTGGTAATTGAAAGTACATTTTGTTATTTAAAAATTTGAGGGAATTTTTCTTTGAAAACAGAAGTGAATGCACTATGTTGATGTATCATGTATTAAACCATGTATTTTTAAACTATACTAAACAATATTAGGATTTCAAATATACTGAAAGAAGAGATTTCAAAATTTTAAAACATTATTAATTCAAATTGAATGAGATTTCTCTTATCTTTAGCTATAATTCAAATCATTTTTAAAAATTTGTCTAATTATTGAAGATATGTTTAATACCAAGACACTAATTAAAAATCCTTGTATTGACTAAAATTTGCAATTACTTATGACTTCTATTGAAAATAATAAAAAAATTTAAATAACATGTAGATAAATAAGAATCTTAAATTAAAATTTAAAAAACTAAGAAATCAAATTTTACAATAAAAATGTGTTCAAATCTTTAATTAGTTTATTTGAAATATTTCATTCAAGTGTAGTATAATGATATCAAGTGAAAATATTTTTTAACAAGGCTGCGCAACATACCTACTTAAAGAGACGATTTTTCTGTAGCAGTAGTCAATTAAATCAATTAATACTTCACTGACCGATTCCAGAACATCTTCGTGGTAGAGAACAGTTTCAAGCAAGGATACCAATGTAACTTCGTAGTACAGCTATAATCATAAGAAATAATTACTTAAATTTAAATTTATACAAATATTCTATTTTTCAAGTCTAAATCAGCTAAAAGCCAATCGAATAAAATATGCAACGCTTGGAAATGTCCATCAGTTATGAAGATTTTAAATATTAAATTCGGGGCTTTTTTCCATCCATGTTCTGATTGGCAGCGTATTGGGAAATGTATAAACGCATATGCTGCAACTGGAACAAATAACGGTTTTCATATTTAAAAAGAATAGTAAAAGTTATTTCTGTAAAAGAATGTGGGAATGTATAAGGGAGATCTAATATCGTAGATAATTTTTCTTTATATCTTGTGATTCTGTATAGATGAAAATTTTAAAGAGATAGAGAACGACACGCATCTTTCTTGAAGCGAATAAAGCTCAGGAGCAGTATATCATACCACTTAATTATATGGAAGCATAAGCAACTCTACAAAGAGTGCAAACTAGCGTTAATTTTTTTAAAATTTAATTAAACCTGAGTCAGAATAGACCAATGTGGGCCATATCTGTTTTTTTGACCGAGGTCCTGAAATGCCCGATTAAGTGGTCAGCCTAACGCGAAAATCCGAGTGTTTAGTTCCTAATCACGCTTGATACTCAGTTTCACGGAACCATTGAAATGATGAAAGGATGAGTCGATCTTGCTCAGCCCTGACATGGTGACTCTCGCTTGAAGCGCTACAGTTAAATAACATCGATTCTTCTTAATTTAATTACAAAAGTGCTGCAACCAAAATTTCGAATTGAAAAATGGCTTTAATTATAAGATAGTTAGAAACAGATATTCTGATATGAGTTGCATTCTATTCTGTGCACCCGTTCTCTATTCAATTTTGGAAAAAGAGTGGGTGAATAAACAGAATAAAAAGATTTTATTTACAGACTATAATGAAGGAAAATGCACAACAATTCAAAATTTCGATTAAATCTTTTACTTACTTCGAGGAATTTATTTACGTATTTGTGAATTTTCAATTTATAAAAAAGAGATTTGGAATAAAATGTAATGAAAGAATTAATTTGAAATGACTTACAAATGAGCTTTTGGTTCTTTAATAACAATGTGTGTAAATAAGCAATGATATATGTGAAGAGCTTAAATCTTATAACTTTAAAGGAATAAAAATTGAGATTGAAATTTACTAAAAAGTCAACTTTTGATAGTAAAATGTTGCATTTTATTTGCAATGTAATTTAATAATGATACCTTTTTTTTCTAAATTTCTTCACTTGAATATTTTTTAACCTTCCACTCAGACAATTTATGTTTCAAACTTTATGTACCCTAAATTTTATCATTTACATAAAATTTTGTCATTCAGTTACGCTAGTTTATAACATATTCAGAAAATAACAGTATTTTCTGTTTCTTGCTTTTTACATGGCGACAAACCGTCGAAGAATCTCACGAAGATTATGGTATGGAATAAATGAGAAATTCGCTTTAGGCAATGAGTGAGTTTGATAACCACCATAAAATCATTCGAGCATGGAATAACATTATCTATTTTCTTGGAAAACTTCTGCAAGCACGCGATCCAGCACTAAATTTTATCTAATCGGAGAAATGAGTCATCCAAACACGTTTCATCTCAAAGCGTCAGCGGCCATGACACCGATTCCTTGATGCGGAACGGGAAAAAACAATTTTTTTTTACACACCATTTGTTCCAAAGTCATTGTTCTTAGAACGAAATCGATTTTATTCTTTTTCCTTTTTTACATTTACATGAAATTTTAATTAATTTTCCCAAAATTTATGCTTACAAAGTTTTTTTGTAGTTGCTCTCTTTTATTACAAATCAGTATATTTCTACAAACATTTTAACATCATCTATTATTTAAAATAAATTTTTGGGTGAATTTTTCTTTTCATTAATTATTTACGCATTTTTATTTAATTTATTTATTCATTTACTTAATTCGGTGTTTTAAAACCAATCTTAATTTGCTGAGTACAAAATAAAATGCCTTTTCCATTAAATAACTATACAGACACTCTTATGCTTTGTTTGCATATACTGAGCGAAATGTTTTTATAGATTCAGAAGTTTAATAAGTAGAAATATATGTGTTTTATTGATTCTGTATGTCATAATTTAGATTTAAACGAAGTCTTTTATTCCTTGGAATAATACCAAATTTCGCTTTACCAAATTAATTTTTAATAATCACATTAATATGTGAATTTCAATTTGCTTCATCGAAAAGAATAGCTAAATGAAAACAAAAAGAAACAATTAGACAAAAATAACACTGTTTCTTTTTACAACATGGTTAAAATTCAAAAGTAGAGCAGACAAAGAGATGGGGAAAAGCTGGTCATATTCGTGATAAATAAGTTTACTAGAGTTTCTAATAACTCCTTTCAACTTTTTATGACAGATTATCAATTTAACAATAAACTTTTTTGTATTTTTTGGTGTCACTATTGAAATTTTCTCTTGATCCTTGATAATTATTTTTGATAGCCACCTTACAATAAGATAGTTAATTATTACAAAAAGATTATCCGTTTGTTTGAAAACACTTTTCATACTCACAACTACAGAACTACAACTGTATTAGAATAATCTGACCTACTTACCACCATATAAACAGGAATAGTCGATTTTAAATCAGTTATTCTTTCCATTATTAGTGGGAAAATATTCAGCCTCCATATTTCTACTCCTATCAATTCATGAATTAAAAGTGGACCCTTTAAGGAATGAAAAATAAAAATAAAAAGATAAGAAGCTGAAGATTAATAAATTAACATCAAAATGTGTCTAAGTATATTATTTTAACTAGTATTACTGCAGATATAATTTTAACTCCTCTAATAATGTTAAAAATGAATTAATATTTAACATCTCATTATTTTCAAATGAAAAACAAAGGTTTTACTTAATGATACTGTATTTTATTTTATTTACTTTCTTTAACTAATCTTCGCAAGTTACAGATGTTGGAATCATTTTCAGTACTACCTCTATACTCTTATTTGTATAATTTCTTATGCTATATTTTTACTGCGAAATGGGTAACAGCAAGCGATAAACTGTGATTTTTGCCAACGCATTTAATTTCATTCAACTAGTTTTAAGGAATGCAAAATCATTTCTGAATATAACATTTTACCATTACATCATCATTTTTTTAATATGCGTTGACTACTTTTATTTAAATTAAAACATTTCAAATTCGACTAAGCTCATAACTTTAAGTAAAATATATATTAATCAATAAATTTTATTAATTCAGTATAATAATTTATTAGAAATGTACTTGGAATTTAAAGTGTGTAAAATAATTATATTTTAATAAATTTTTTACAGTTAAATCTTTTATAACATTTTCAATACGAGTTATTTTCTATCTTAATAAGAAATTCAAAATATTCATAAATATTTTAAATGTTCATAACAAATAAACGCGTGAAACATTATATGAATGTACTATATGCTTAATAATGATGGTAAAAATTGCAATTCTATTTTGATAATGAAAAAAAAAATAACTGTATAAAATCTTTGCAAAAAGAAAATGGTATCACAGCGAATAGTAAAACTTAATTGAAAATTAGTTTAATTTTCTTGTAGACAAATTAAAATAACAATACGGTTAATTTTTAAGGCTGTATTTTGTAGAGCACTGATTTGTATATTGGCTGTGATCCGCTTTCATGGAGGCAATCTATCTCGGCAAAGTTTTAGATAATATTATTTTCACTTATAAAAAAATATTTCCTCTGCTTCTAAACAGTTATTTTAAGAAGCTGTATTTAAATATAAATGTTACTGTTAAAGTGATAAACCCTCCGATTATTCATTATAACCACTAAACTTGGTAAATGTAATAAATTATTAAATATTAATTTTACCGCGTGGTATAAATCTATAAAATCTCCAATTTATAATGGGAATGTAGTAAATTTCGATTATTTTGTAGAGAAATGATATCTTAATTCGAAAAAATAAATATTTTTTATAGTAATATTTAACATTGCATTCCTGAGAATTTGAAGAACATCGTAATCTACTTAATAAAACTTATATATTTCAATTTAAAAATTTAAATAACAATGACTTTTTTATACATTCGTTTTAGTGGATATTTTAAGACAGTTGCTTTAGATAATAAGGTAATATCTGTTGTAAAAGAAGATTTTGAAAAATACAAAATGATCAAAATTACTGAAGGTAAAATAAAGCCTACTGAAGGTAAAATAAAGCCTAACTTGTTATTTCAGTAAATGTTTTATTTTTTACATCTATCTAAATAAAAAACTATTTTAAATTAAATAATAACGTATTTATATAGATAATTTTTGTATTGTTATCTAAAAGACCTGGATAAAGAAAACAATTGATTATTAGAACTTATTAATAACAGTTCTATGTCAAAACAAACTAAACATATATTCTAAACAAAATATTTACTTTTATTTATTTGTAGGTTTATTTATTTAGACACATTAGTTTAATATGACATATAGAATTGCAATTTTGCAGATTTCTTACAGTTGCATTATCAGATTTGTACTCTCCTTTGCAAACACATCGTTACTATCAATAACTTTCAGAGGAAGTTGATTTTCTAACACTATCTCGAAATAATATTGCTTAAAATGAAAAATTTCCAATTAAAATAAATTTTTCTTCACAAATTGTGAAGTGATTTCTAGCATACCACTACTAAAATTACCCTTGTTTTGATCATAAAAGATAAACGTCTCTATTTTGAATTTCTAATATCATCATCATCAGTATTGGCACGACAGCCCTTTGTGAGCCTTGGCCTTCTTCAGAAGTCTCTGCCATTTCGCCCCTTTTCTAGAAATCGACCTCCTGTTCTTGACTTTAAGTATGTTGAAGTCTTATTCCAGGCAGCCCTTCCATCTCTTTTTGGAACTTCCTCTTGATCTACTACAGAAAGGGGTGGTGTTGAAGACCTTTATTGGTGTTCTCTCTGTACTCATTCTCATGAGGTGGCCCGCCCATCTCATTCTAGATAGTTTTATTGATTTAATGATGTCTTCTTCTCCATAGATTTTGTACAGTTCAAAGTTATACCTTTTTCGCCAGGTGTTATTTTCCAGGACAGCACCAAAAATAGTTCTTAGGACCTTTCTCTCAAAAATCGCCTATGTTTTCTCTTCCTTCATCGTCAAGGTCCATGTTTCTGTGGCGTAGGTTTGAACTGGCTTAATCAATGTCTTGTATAACATTATGTTTGTCCTTCTCCTGATTAGGTGAGATTTCAAAAGAGGTCTTAGACCAAAGAAACAACGGTTTGCGGCAATGATCCTCTTTCTGATTTCAGGAGTGATGTCATTTTGGTAGTCAATCTCCGAGCCCAAATAGCTGAAGTTTCTCACAGACTGAAACTTAAATGTGCCGATCATAAAAGTCTCAGACTGGTTTCTTTTTTACCACAGAACATATGTTTTGTTTTTTCCATGTTTACTCTGAGCTTCATTTTCCCAGCTGCTTTTTCCAATGCCAAAAAGGCTGTCCTCAGGTCAGTTTCAGATCTTGAAATTATGACGATGTCATCGGCATATGCTAGAATTTGTACCGATTTGTTGAATATAGTGCCTCTTGTATTAATTTCAGCATCTTTTATCATTTTCTCAAGCGGTATATTAAAGAGGAGGCAAAATTTCTAATATCATCGCTAATATATTTTGTGGATCACTTCTTGGTCTTACTACATTCGGTGCTCTTATTTTCATTGTGTCACTAATATTACCAGAAGAAAATTTAATATTTAAAACTTTCATTGTCATTTTTGCCTTTGTTTCTAAACTTTCTTTAGCGTTTTCTCTGTATTATCTTATTTGTTCTTTACAAATTAAAATATCTGTCTGGTTAAAATGGATTACTTCCATTCTCATTCTAAATCACAAAATTAATTGTAGGTAAACAGTCATATAGCAATGGATAGTTAATTTTTACGTTAGAATAATCTTCTGTTTCCCTGTTGGTTTAATTAGAAGTTTTGTTAAATGTTTCTACTTAAGTTTGAATTTCCTCTTCGGTTCTAAGATATTTCATGGAGTCATTTGAAAAAGAAAATGTTTTCAAATCTACTTTTGAAGGCACCTCAAACATTGTTTCATAAGGATTACACTTGATAAACTTCATGAAATGACATGTTTTGTATAAGTTGTATAAACTGTTATTCTTCGGACCTTTTACTAGTTTTATTGCTTTCCAACTAAGAACTTAGCACAGTTTCTGCATCCAGGTTTATACGCTTTGAGCTTCGTCAACTGAACTTTGAGTCTGGTGGTGCCTGGGTTTTCCATGAAAAATTTTCAAATCCAGCCACATTGCACAAGCTTCTTTCATGATCTGATTACTGAACTCGACACCATTATCATTTTGAAGTATACTGGGGCTCCAAATATAAAAAAATGTCATTTAAATAGTATACTTCTTCTGCACACTTCCTTTTTAGAACATTCCACTCAACAAATATCGTCAAGTAGTCTTGACATACAAATTTGAAATCATTATCAGGTTGCAACTGCATGACAGTTAAATCACCTTGCATCTAGAGTCATCTGTTTGAAGACTATTGGTCTAACAACAAGCCCTTTCTTGGGTATCTTTGACTTCTTTTGACATTTTTTCACACAAGTTTGAGCAAATTATCGCTTTCTCACCCGTAAGATATTTGTACTTTTTTTTAAATACCTTTAACATTCTGTATCAGCCACCACGGTATATAAATAAATGTCCGTCATGAACTATGGTAAAATGTTCTATTGAATTATTAGAAACATTACAGAAATCACATGAATCTGACAGCAACTGAGACTTCCAATAACAGTCTCAGAATCCATGTTGCTTTGCAACGACGTGGACAAGCAACTAAGCAAACTGATCAAACTTTGTAAGTTCTGGACTTTTATTGCATTTCTCATTACATGTGAGGGATTTTATAATATAACCAGCAAATGTGATTAATATTCAATAATTTATCATGTTTACCAAAATTATTGATGATTAGGTAAAATCCCCAATAATTATCCGATATCACATTTTATTACATCTACTGTAGCACACTCCTTATGAAGCAATGTTTGGGATGCCTTTAAAAGTTGTTTTAAAAACCTCTTTCCCAGATGACTTTATCAAATATTTTAGATCCGAAGAAGAAATTCAGACTTTAATAGAAATAAATAATGTTTCTCATAAAATCAGTTGCGAAATGGAAGATGACTCAAATATGTAATAGCTAAATGACCGTTTACGTGCATTTATTTTTGATTTAGAATGAGAGTGAAATAATTCATTTTAATCAGATAGATGTTTTAACTAGGCAAGAGCAGGTAAGAAAATATAGAAAAAGTGCTAAAGGAAGTTTAAAAATCACAGGCAAAAATAGATGATGAGAAAGTTTTAAATCTTAAAATTTTTTCTGTTAATATTAGTGACAAAGTGAAATTATGGGCACTAGATGCAGTCAGAGCAAGAAGTGATCCAAGGAATTTATTAGCGATGATATCAGTAATTCAAAATGGAAACATTTATTTTTCAGGATCAAAACAAGGAAAATTTTCATAGTGGTATACCATAAATCAGTTAACAATTTGTGAAGAAAAATTCTTTTTGCTTGAAGATCAAGCAATATTACTTTGAGATTATGTTCGAAAATCATCTTTCTGAAGCTCATTAACATTAACGATATGTTTTCAAGGGAGAGAGCAAAACTGATAAATACAAATGTATAAAAATTTGAAAAACTGTAACTCTTAATAGCTTGTAATAGTTTAATGCTTCTAAATAAGTAAACTTATGTCATCTAATACATCTGTCTAAAAATATCTACTAAAATGAGCGTACAAAAAGGCCATGATTATTTAAAATTTTAACTCGTAATGTTATTGGATGTTTTATTCTTAGTCATCATGATGTCCTTCAAATTCTTAAGAACGAAAAGCTTAATATTACTTGAAAATATTTATCTTTTGAAATGAAGATATCATTTCTCTACAAAATAACCGAAAGTTTCGGCATTTCTGTTATAAGTTGGGGATTTTATAAACTTACCGGTAAAAGTAATAAATGTCAAACAATTTATCACATTTATCAGTTTAGTGGTGATTATGAATAATCACTGGTTATTATACATAATCACCGATTAATAAATTTTACCGTACTATATATTCTTTCAATTTTTGTGGCTGTGCAGTTGCGAAGGAAAATTCTCTTCTATTGCCAATAATTGCGACATTTATGTTAAAATTATTAACAAATTTTAATTACTTAAAAGTCTCTCTCTCATTTTGTCCATTTAGTACATCTTTTGAGTTATTTATAACTTTTGATTTGAACTGACTTCTTAAAGTACGGATGATTTTTCACATTTTTTAATTGAATAAAGATAAGAATATTTATTATTAAACGTGTATTCACATCACATAATCTCTAACTTAACATATAGCTATATTTCGTGACTATTTTTATCTAAATATCTCTTTATGAAAAAAAGAGTAATAGAAACAAGATTTTTTTCTTACAAGTAATATGTATTTGTTGGCAAAAAAACGCGAGTAAATGATTGCAAACACAAAACTTGTTGAATGTTACCACATGATCTCTTATTATTTCCTCTCTATTTGCTTTCTCATCCAAGTAATATGTATTTGTTGGCAAAAAGACGCGAGTAGATGATTGCAAACACAAACCTTGTTGAACGTTACCACATGATCTCTAATTATTTCCTCTTTATTTGCTTTCACATCTAACATAATGCCTCTCTATTTGCTTTCCCATCCAAGTAATGTGTATTTGTTGGCAAAAAGACGCGAGTAAATGATTGCAAACACAAAACTTGTTGAATGTTACCACATGATCTCTTATTATTTCCTCTCTATTTGCTTTCACATCCAAGTAATATGTATTTGTTGGCAAAAAGACGCGAGTAAATGATCGCAAGCACAAACCTTGTTGAATGTTACCACATGATCTCTTATTATTTCCTCTCTATTTGCTTTCACATCCAAGTAATATGTATTTGTTGGCAAAAAGACGCGAGTAAATGATTGCAAACACAAACCTTGTTGAACGTTACCACATGATCTCTAATTATTTCCTCTCTATTTGCTTTCACATCTAAAGCTGCTTGGAGGGAAAGGTTGTAAATTCTTTCTTGTTGTTGAAACCATCTAAAAGAAAATATGTTGGCTAAATATTCGTTCATCATTTAGATTATAAAAATAACAAATGATAAAATAAAAAATTTTATGAAGTGTCTGAGAAAAAATATTCTATTTCCTACGAAATGAAATGCAACACGTATAAATTATTAAGATTTTGATAAATGAGCATTTATATTTCAAACATTGAATAAATTTTCTTTTGTGGCATTGAATAAACGTTTTTTCGCATTCTTAGGGGAAATATCTTTTTAATAAAATAGTTATTTTCTATACAGACTTCTGGTAATATCTGAAAGATTTAAGAAATATTTAATTTTGTATTTCCAGTGCACATAAAGCTTTATTCAAAAGTAATTTTTATTCAAAAATGTTAGTAATAAATCAAAATCTAACCTAGAAATTATGAAAAATATTTTAAATTCAATTTTGATTTGTATCTTTCTATTTATAAGTAAAGTTTACGAATGAACGAAAAACTGATGCATCTACAATGAGTGATTCAGAGCGTACAATTTTTAAGCGCGAAAAACTTAAATTTAGATAATTTGTTATGGAAAACAAAATATATAAAGCAGGAAACGTGAAAGAATTGTCTGATTGCAATTCCATAAAAAGTTTATAATTTAAATAAACAAGCATGTTTGATTTGCTGATCAATATATATTTACAATATACCTACAATATTACAAAATCGACCCAACTAGATATTGAATAAACTCGCGATAGGTGAAATCACGAGGTCAAATGCATTCGCCTGTTATCGAATATTTTTTGCGACCTAGACAATGAATAAGCAACAACCATTTTGTAATTGCATATGTCATTATGAATATCAACAATTACCTAAAGAATTATATATGCTTTTAATTATATATAAATTTTAGAAGCAAAGAATAACATCTAATTTTTATTCCTTAAACTTGCGTCCATGTTGAGATATTAACAATTACTCTTAAGAAATATGAAGCAGATTTTATTTTTCTAAGAAGTCTTAGTTATTTGTTCCATCTATTCATATGGTGTTAATATTATTTTGATTGATTTATTGATTCAGCCAAGCTATAGATGAGACACAATATAATTGCGAAGAAAGCATGGGTGTCATTTAAATGACACTAAACTAAACTCAGTGGCACAAAGGGCCCAAGGCTTACAGTGCCCATATTTGTTTCCGTAACCGAAGACTTTGGGGTGCCAAGCATACGTCCTGGTTAGGTGGTCAGCCTAACGCGAAATCCCCACTATTTAGTTCCGAAGATTGCTTGATATTCAGTTTTATCGACCCACTGAATGGATGAAAGACTGAGTCGACCTTTCCCAGCAGGATAAATGACACTAAATGTTGCCGAAAGGATCTATCTTCGATAGTGCAAAAATGCAAAGAGAACAATTGTTTATCTTTCATAGTTTATCGCTTTAAATTTTGACTAATGATACTTTGATTGGATATATGTCCCTTAATAACATATTTTTTTAAGGACATATTTAACCAAGAATAAAATTGTAACTTATTTTGTAAATTATATTTTTATTGCTTTTAGTAAATTGATTTTGTATTTGATATTGTTAATGATTATCATAATTATTTTTATTAATTTATTTTTTTATTCAAAGTTATTTCAAGTTTTAGGCTCGGAAAATAGTGTTAAGTTTTTGATAGTGGTCTATGCTATTTTAGTTTTCGTGATTTGAGGCGATAAAATTTGAAATATTTTACGAACACTTCTTTTCGGTGAACTTTTTCATTAAAATATTTATTTATTCAATGAACTTTTTCATTAAAATATTTATTTATTCTGTGAACTTTTTCATTAAAATATCATATAATTCCACGCAGTTTTTAAAAAAATTCCTAGAAGTTCCTTGAGGGAGCTTCTAGGAATTATGATGATATTTTAAAAGCTGTCACGTCGTTATTGAATAAACTCTTAGAATACAGTAAAAATGTCTATAGGAGCAACTGATTTTGTATGAATGCAAATTTCAAATACATGTTTTCGGAAAAATGTTGAATTTTTCTTTCTTACACGAAATGCAAATGTTTTATCTAATTATACCTAATAGGAAATATGGAGTCTGAATCAATTATAAGCTTAAAATAAATCAATCATGCATATTACCATAAAGGCTTGCAGAAGAAATGTAGAAAATTGTAGATAAAAACTATATTTTTTTAAACATTTCTTTTAATGTTTTTCACCTGGAATTTTTTAAAGCTTAGATAATAGAAAAAAAACCTTATTTGTAAATCTTCCGAAATAAATTAAAAGGAAACCGAAAATTCTTCAACCGGAAATCCAAATCTATCTAATTTTGTTTGCGGTTCCTTTGATGGGGAAAAAGTTTTTATTCTGTACTTCAAAGGAATTCCGGGAATTAAACTATGGTATTAAACACGAAGATTATTTTATTGAAAAGGCAGGGTTCAAAGATAATCTGTTAGAAACAGATGTTTTTTTATCATAGTGTTCAAATTATAATGAACAATTTGAATGAATAAATTTGTATTCATTACAATTTTCTAGAAAAAAAAACATATGTGAACATAAGAATTTTTTGCGTTGATTTTTTATTTAACAGCTGGATTCCAGAAATTTCCAAATATGGTATTTAATTATCGTATTCATGCAAGTGAATGTTAACATGTTTTATATCGCAAAACTTTACTTTTTCTATTACATTTAGTTTATGTGTATGAAATTTCTTTTATGTAAATAAAATTTGCAAACTTATTACAGAATTCTAATTTTATTACTTAATCTTTTAATGGCAGCAATAGTGAAAAGTCAGATTTTAAATTAAAAATTTATTGTCATTTTTACAAAAAGCTCTGACAAACAAAAATGTGTTGGTACCTAAAAAAATATTTACTGTGGTATTAAAATACATGCTTTTGTAAGGCAAAAGGATAGAAACTTGAAATTATTCAGAAGAAAGCTTGTTGTTTACAAAAAATTAAATTATATATGAGAAAACCCACATACAGAACGAATAATGACTTATTTTATAGGAAAATTGTGATATGGAATGAAACTAAAACTATTAGACTGTTCAGTGTGTTTGAAACAAAATAGTTCATATTATAAATATGAAGACTAGTTTTTTTCGTTCGTTCCTTATGTATGCAATACATCATTCAACTCTAAAATTAATAATTAAAAATGAAACATTTGATTATATTAGATATATATAAGTAAGGAAAAATATTAATAAAGTGAAATAATCATCAAATGTGAATAAGTAGTTACAAAAAGAAATTGTTTTTAATCATTAAAATGACATTAAAAACTATATTATTTTATTCTCATATTTCAAAAACCAATACTATTCAAAATGTAACTTTTACACAACTGTTCTATATCATTCGCTTTGATTAATTTAGTCAGTCATTGTGAATGGAATGCATCCATTAGCTTCTTAAACATTTTATAGAGGATTTGCAAATGAGGTTCTCTATTCAAAATAACATTTTTAATCGTAGAAATAGTACTGGTAGTGCATAAACTCATCTAATTTTCCTTATTCGATTTTTTAGCAAATACTGAAAATGTTAATATTTTAAATCAAAATTTATTAAAAAATTTTCAAATATTAAACAATTTTTCACTAATTTCAGAATTAAATTAGAATAATGGACCTTTTTCAGTGGTAAAAGTGGAAAGTGCATTAGAAAATGTATTTTATCAATTAAATTTTTAATACAATGGAAAATACATTTAATTAAACATTAAGAAGACGAAGATTTGCTTTGTATTGTTGCTTTTGTAAGTGATAATTTATTTTCAGTTGTTTATCAATTGTTCATAATATTCAGATATTTCACCATTTTACTCATAATTTATTTTTACTCACTCACGCTTTACTTACTTTCACTATCACTCACACTTTATTTTCTCCATCACTCATATTTTAGTTTTATTCTCTTAATTTTTCTTCAGCAGTTTTAATTTCCTCACTATTTGTACCTGCTTTTCCAGCATAAGTATAATATTCACTATTTTTATTCCTTTTTACTCCTTAACACTGGCAAGCATTAAGTTATCATTTTTAATAAAATTATTCACAACTTTTGTTGGTGCCCATCTAGGATAATTCAAAACAAAATTTAACCATAATTAATTCATAATTTATTTTGATATATTTTATCTCATTTTTTATCAAAATGGTTAGGTACTTTAAAAAACATTGTGTTAAACTTTTTATATCTATATAGCATGCATAATTTTCTACTATTTTCTGTTTTTTTTTTCTTTTTTTTTTAATTAATAGAATTCATAAAAAGTACGTCAAATTTGTCATTCAGTTTTAAATTTTCCTTTTTTTATATAATTTAAATAATTTTTTTCGAAGAATGTAGTTTATTTTCAAATGAAAGTTTCAGGTTTTACTCATTAGTTGAAAGTTCATTTACTCATGGATATGCAAGAGCTTCATTTCTCAAGAAAAACATTTATTCGAAATCTCAACAAAATCATTTTGTTGTTGCTCTTGAATTCAAAATGATCTTTAATGTTGATTTCACTTAAAATCAGGCATTTATACATTGAGCAAACTGAATTGTCCTTTTGTCTATTTAAAATCATGAAATCATAATTTCTTCAGCCGTATAAAGATACAATATACAATCATTTTCATCTTTTTATTTTTTAAAAATTAGAAAATTCTAGAAACTTCTTTTCGTTTTTAGATATTTTAAACCTAAAAAATAAATATTAATGTTTAAATTAATCTTTCATTTACATAATAATTATTTTCGATATTGTTAAAATATAGCATTCACATTTGATTTTAATTTTTTCAGTGCATAAACGGATATATTATAAAGAATTTTAGCATTTTTTAAAAAATAAATACTTCAATATATAATATGAAATTATGTATATTGCTTTTGTGATTTGTGCAACTTTATTTCTTTTTGTTTTATATTTCACAGTACAAGAATGGTAACAGATAATAATGCGGTACTTGTGTTCTTTCTTTTACTCTTTTAATAAATTAAAGAAAAATTTACTATTACAAATAAATATATTAAAAATTATAATTAAATTAAAAATAAGTGTTATTAAATTTTTTGTGCAAATTTATAATTATTTTCAGTTTAAATTGATTATATTTTTTAATTTGCCAATAGAAGAAATTTGAATGATGTTTCACATTATTGCATATACTTCTACAATGGAAAATATTATATGGTAGATTAATATTAAGAATTAAAATTAAAATTACATATAACATTAAAAAATTGCCTTATTTAAATATAACAAAATTTTTTGGACAAATTTCTTGACGCAATTTATTTGATTATTTAATTTTAGAAGGCACAATAAGATAACAATTTTCATACAAATTGAAAAATAAAATTTTATATTTACCTGGGACTTCCAATATTTGGTATTTCGAAAGGTTGTAAACTCTCGAAATAACCTTCAATTTCTGGAGATTGTAATATTATACTATCTTCCATGATTTCTTTAATGAAAACCAAGAAATTCGGAACTTGTTTGAGAGCTGTCCTCAACCAATTGTATGTTTGAGTACCATGGAAACGGTAAATTTGGTTGCCAACGATACTTTATAATAAAATAGGGAAAAAAATGTTACAGTGAATTAAGTCATATCCAATATTTTAATATATTTAATACATTAAAATAAAGTTTCATTAATTTTCTTTCTTAATCTCGATTAATATTCGTGACACATAAATTTATTTAAAATACAGATGTATTTGATTAGAATTTAATTTCATTTTAAAATTGCATTTGAAAGAGATAAAAGAAAAATCTGTTGATTTAGCTTCAATAATTTTGATTTCAGTGTTTGAGAATGCAAAACAGGGTTAGACTATACTTGAGGGTGCCCCTTGAATTATCGCCAAGCTGGGCGATGTTGTTCTATTTATGGTAACCTTAAACGTTATTCCGAAATCCATTCGTGATTCTGATTGGTTTAGATTTAACCGTTATTTTTGAATTGAGGTAACTTGATCGCGTGACATGCGCGTTTTGTATGTAACCCTTGAAAATATTACAGAATAATAGTGAAGCATTGAGTTTCGATATTCGATTTTTGGAGTTTGTGTGTTGTTTACGAAAATTAATAAGTATGGATGAGGTTATATTGATTTTACGTTTTCGTGGAGTACGTATGGAGAAAGAATCATCGGGAAAATATAATAAAAGATGTTTTAGATGCGATAAAAACGGTATATTCGCCGAAAAGTAACGATTCGGAGAGCGATGAAGATTAGGTGAGTTATTTTGTTTTTCCTTAAATTTTATTCATATTTAGAAACTAAAGTTTTTATAAAAATGAATGTTTCCATAAGTAAATGAATGCTTAAGTTATGTGTATTGCATGTTAGTGTTAGAATGTGCCGCGTACTGAAATTTCTTTAAGGTGGGCGCCATTGCTCGGTATAGTAAAAATCGATTTTAAATATAAAATGAAATTTGTGTTAACGTTTGAAATTTAGCTTTATTACCCGGTAGGCACTTTAGTAGGTATCGCTACACTGATGTTTTTTTAAGGTGTGCGCCATTGCTCGGTATATTAAAAATCGAATTTAAATAAAATAATGAAATTTGTTAACGTTAGAAATTTAGCTTTATTGCCCGGTGGCCACTGTACTAGGTAGCGCTACACTGATGTTTTTTTAAGGTGGGCGCCATTGCTCGGTACATTAAAAATGGAATTTAAATAAAATAATGAAATTTGTTAATGTTAGAAATTTAGCTTTATTTTCGATTGTCACTGTAGTACGTAGCGGTAAATCGAGTTTTAAAAATTTCGTTTCTAGTTATTAAAATTATAAAACTACAATAGTACTTAATTATAATGAAATATTCAAATTTTTAATATTTGGAATTCGGAAAAACGCGCGATTTCAAAGCTGAAGTTCGAACGCGATCGTTATTGGTTGACGGCTATCGCGCATAGTGACGTAATTTAGGTTGGCGACAGAGCTGTAGAGCGCTTGGCGTGAAAATTTGAAATCGCGCCAAGGGGCATCCTCGAATATATTTTTACCCAAAACAGTTTGACAATAGTAAGATATTTATAATCATTTTCAAAAAATTTATTTCAAAAATTAATTTAAAGGAAATTTTAATTTAAAATATAATTATGATTTTAATACATAAATAAAATGGTAAGATAAATTTACAAAACCTTTTAAAAATTTGAATTTTATAAAATTTTTTAACGATGTATGTATATTTTATCGAGGTATTTCAAAATATAACTGCATTAAATTATAACAATAATTTTCTCAAATTGTGTTTGGTTAAAATAAACATATTGTGCCATCGAAATCTTAACATTTATTCAAAATTTACATAATAATAGAAAAATAAAGTTTTGGCACAAGTGCCGTATAATCCATTATTCCAAATTCTGAATTTTTTTGGCGATGAAGAAATGTTGCCAAGTTGACGTATTGTGAGGTGCGCGATGACGCAAATACTAGGATTACCAAAATAGAATTTTCTGCATAGTTCTTATAGGTCTCCTCCATATGTATGACGTAATAAAAATGAGATTGCCAGATATATAAGAAAATCCGCCAAAAAATCGCCAATCTCAGAATTTTGCGTCATGAATTATAGGGCCAAAGGTTTTTTTCCTTTTTTTTTGTATTGATTATAACTTAACTTAGGGAAAGTTGAAACGCAAAAGAGGTTTGATCCCAATTATTAAGCTCATACTTTGACAAAGCTCATACTTTGACAAATTTTCTCTTTGGTGAGAATATAAAATTGCTTCTATGTCTGCTCCAAAAAATATTAGTGTAAATGTGAATAAATAATTCATATTTGTTTATTTCGACGTATTCTTTTATTGGAAATTCTTCGAGATCTTCATTGAATTCGCTGTAATTATATGTTGAAATGACCTATATTAGACCTTTTATGGCACCGTTTTTTTCACAGGTATTTCTTTTCTTTTTGTAGGGGTTCATTTCGTCACCATTTTTATATATTCAAACTGTACGTTAAAAATTTCTTTCCTGATTTGTTTGCTCTACGACCACTTTTTGCGGCATAGATGCCGTATAATCCAGGATGCCTGAACTTGGTAACTTTTTTGGCGGGTTTTCTTATGTATGTGGCAACCTGGTTTCTATTACGTCATTCATATGAATACCTATAAGAATTATGCCGAAAATTCTATTTTGTCAACCCTAGTATTTACGTCATTACACACATCGCAACGTCATCTTGGCAACATTTCTTAATCGCCAAAAGAATTCAGAATTCATCATCCTGGATTATACGGCGTCTGTGCCCCTTTTGTATATAAAAGGTAATAGTTTGTATGTTTCCTAAATTTATCCTGGAGATTATAAAAGTTAAGTATCCGAAAATATTTTAGAGATAAGAAATATTAATTTATAATGATTTTGTTACATTGATATTTATTAAACTTTATCGCTCAATTTATCTATCGTAGCGAAGGTGATACTATAATATAAGGAATAATATTAATGTATTACCAATTGCATTTAATTCTTCTGTTTTTACCTATCAAATTTATTTTACAAGAGGTTGTAGTTGCGTCATTTTTTTTCTTCGGGAGCAATTGCAATATATTGTAAAATGTTTGCGAACGTGGCGGTAATGTGACAATCTTTCCTTATTTTCTTTTAATATTTATGAATTCTTAGGTATTGTAGTTAAATTTCTGCATATAAATTTGTAGGTTATATTTTTTAAAAACATAGTTTGTAGCAAAACAATATTTCAAGAAAACAAACCTCAAGGATTAATATAATATATTTCAAATGTGTGAACGGATATTTTATTTATTCCCTTAGCTACTTTTCATGAATGGTATAATGAAACAAACTTATTCCAAATATTTTAATTTCATGTAACTAAACGAAAAAAATGTAAAGATAAATGCCAATAAAACTTTATATTTGCCAAATCGTTTACCAGTATAAAAAAAGTAAATAAATAAATAAAAAAACCAAGAACTTAAGAAATATTCTAAAGATTATGTAATGTTATTTAAAATCAACGTTTTTTATGTAGAATTTTTATGGTGTTAATTCTTATTATAAGAAAAATTTGTTCTGAAATATACAGTTCTATATTATATACAGGTCTGGTATTAAAATTTAACAAAATTCTCAAAATGGAGTTAATCGATTTAACAAGTCGAACATTCAAATGTGAAAGAAAATCATCAAGAAACACAGATTATAAAAATTTAATTCGCAAAATTTTTGTTCTATTTTGAACATAAATCACGAATTAAAATTGTTATGATTATTGTTATGTTAATTGTTATCTTATAATATCATAATAATTTTGGATTCTGATATTGTACTGTATTTGTTAGTACTTTTCTGATATTGGAACGAGATCACATGTTTTGTTAAAATCTCTAACAAATTCACATTAAGCTGCCATTTATTTTATCATTGTGACATTTCGAAATATAAATTGTACTGAAATATTTACCATGGATGATAACGAAGAATTGAATTGATTAACTCTGCATTAACCACCAACATTATTTCAGACTTCAGCTGTCAAATCCAAAATATCCTAAGTTATAAAACAAAATGGAAAAATAAACTTAAGCTCGCCACCGTCGGTAACCAACTAGATTTTAATTCATTTGAATTTTAAATATTGAATTGATAGACTGAAATTGCGTCATAAATTTCAAACCTTTTCAGACATTTTAAATAATGTATGAAATTTCATACTTCCACCGTAATAGTATTTTGTTCAAAAAACTTTTTTTGTTATTTCTTGCCTGTTACACTTTCTGTGGTATTTCTAATTTTTTTTTTTATATTTGTTATTTAATTATAATTTGAGAAGCCGTATCATAAACGTTTTGGCGGTTATTTTTAAGTTTTTATACCAACTTCTCAGCTTTTTTTATATTCAAATAATCATAAAAAATTACTGGACAAAATGTTATGCTATTTGATAGTAGTTTACAAAATGTCACAAAATTTAATGTTTCATTCATAAAAAAATACTGATAACGTTACCATCTTTTGGTAATGAGGCAATATGCAACATTTTTAAGTCCCCGTGAAGATATCTATACAGAAATTAAACTAACGAATATCTGTAAGCCATAGTATACAGTGTTGATATTAGCAAAATGGTGGAATTGAAAGATTGGATGAATTAAACATGCTTATAACATTCCTTTTTCATGAAAACGTTACTGTTGAAAAAGGAAGGGTTGTTCTAAGTTTGCGAAAAATATGGAGGATTGTTCTAAATTATGGTAGTCGTAAATTCGAACTCAGATTTTCTGTTTAGAGAGATAGAGCTGTCTTCATTATATATTTTCCTTTTTTTATATAGGAATGTTCGCGTCTGTTTTTGACTTAGTGTTTGACTGATTAAGATTGAGTATTTCTGTTCTTTTATTTATATTTAATTATTTATTTATTTTTTATTTACTTTTTTAAAATTAGTTACATTTCTATTATGAGTTCAAAATGAAAGAAACGAAGATTGAAATGCCTTATACAGATTACGATTTGGGCATTCCAAAAAATAAACACACCAAGATTATTTATTTTCTATGATTTGATGCCACTACTTATCCAACTGCTTCAATCCCACTACTTGTCATTTGCTGGGGAAAATGGTATTACAAAGTTCTCCATTCCATTCCAAATTTTATGCAAAAACTATTTTGATAAATTTAGAAAGAAGCAAAAATTTCCTTTAAAGTTATATCCTTCATGGTGGACATCGGAATATTGTAAAAAGAAAATTTTGGAGAAAAGCGAAGAGTTCTTTTAATCAGGCTCTGTGGATACAAGCAAACGCGAATCTCTGCAAAACTTCATTAGTTTCTTCTTACTCTTTCCAAAAATTTCTGAGATAAAATCATAATTTATGCTGGTATACCTAAAGAAATTTATTATATTCTCAAAAGACATAAAGATAAATCTTCTAATACACCAACACATCAAATTCTAATTTCTGATGAAACTTTAATGATTTTAGACGCTGAGGATCAGGTTAATTTAATTGCAAAATTTTTTCTCGTCAATCTGAAATAGAAGTTCTACCTCTCCATTTAAGCTCAAATTTTGATTTAGAATATAATTCTCCATTCGCACTCTGAGAGCTCCAATTGACGATTTTGAAATGCAAAACAACTTCAGCTGCCCTGATTCGGCTAAAATTCTGAATGGTCTATCAAACATAGCTTTACGATCCCTTCTGTCACTCATAAGCAACTCTTTGCTAAGAGATATTCCAGGTCATTCCGGAATTGCTGGTAACAAAAAAGTAGGAGCTTTTGCAAAATCGACCATTAATAAAAGTATTATTCTGCGCTGGATTTCACCTTATGACCTTACTCGTAGGATAAGAAACATTTTTATAGATTATAATAACTACGAGTGGAGTAAAAGTAAATATGCCTCTAATTTTTTCGCACATATCTCATATTATGAAAATTCCCCGCAAGTATATTAATTCACGACTTGAAGTGTGGTTAGCTAGAATTAAAACCAGATATTTCCCAACTAATGCTAAATTACATAGTTTTGGGCTTTCTTCTACAGGTAAATGCTTTTATGGAAAAAGAGAAACCATAGATCACATTATGCTTTCATGTCCTCGATACAATCAATCAAGAAATTCTTTAAGAGAAAAACTTGATTTTGGAGTTCTTTCCTTCCCATGAGTCTTTGATTTGTGAACGAATCCTCGTGATAAAATTGACGCAACAATTTCTTTTTTGAATCAAATTAATAGATTCTCATTTTTTTCTCGTGTTTGTTTTCAGACTCTTTAATTTCTCCTTTATTAGTCAATAAACGTTTTGTTGATCTCCCTCATTTAGGATCCATCACAGTGATTTTCAAACAATTTTTCAAAATCATCAATCCATCAATTTTTTCAATTTAAAACTCAATCTCTTTCAATGTCAGCTACAACGAGGATAGAGCTCCAAAACAGTTGTCTGCCGTAACATAACCAAACTTAATAAAGAAATAATACGATTTAAATAGTTTTCAGAGAATCGTATGATTCAACAAACTTTGTAAATATTTAAAAATTAGTTTAGTATTTTAGCATCATAAAAAAGGAACAGTTTTATATGTCATCAAAACGAAATTGGTAATTTGAAGTAACTTGAAATATTTAACTTTTAAATTATTAGTTAATGTAATTTGATATAGTATGATTTACAACATCCTATCGATTTAGTTCGAAAAGTTATTTATAAATATCATCAAATGGATAAACATACGAAACTGTCGTTAAAAAATCTCTCTATAAGTTTGTTTTATTCAAAATAACTCACAAAAAGAATTCTTTTAAATTGTATAAATCGTTCTGGTGTTACTAAGTCACATTACATTCAGATCATAAAGTTTTCATATGTCAGCAATATATTTTTTTATATAAAACATTTATATATATTTAATAAAACAAATGTTTTGCAATAATATTTTGTGGCTCTTACCTTGAATTATTTATTTTTGTTAATTATGTAATATTTCTGAAAATCGCTTTCTCATTTTCCTCGTTTGATGTTTTTTAAATTTTGCTTCAAGTTAGAACTTTAAATATAAACAGTGAATTTGCCTAATATTATATTATTATCTTTAATTAAATAATTTCAGAAATTCGCTGAATTAGGAAAAGCTTCAAGAATTTGAATGTGTGAAAATTTAAGATTTGTTTTTTCCTCAAAAATTAATAAAAACTACATTAATTTTTTTTTCGTTTTAGAATGTTCGATTTGATAAATTCCATAAATTATGAACTTTTTAAAAAACATTGATGTAGCCCGTGGAAGTATTTGATTTGAAAGTTTCTCCAGAACTACTTAGAAAACACCAATCAACTATTTGGAATTTTTCTATTGTTGTGCAATTATTTCCAGAAGATGAAAGATTTTAAAGTACTGTTGCTATGTATTGATATCACGCAAGTAAGTGAAATTAGAAAAGCAATATTTGTTTGTGGGATTTCTTGGAAACTGTAATACTTACTTTTTAAAATTTTTATATCTGTGATTCACAATTCCCGAAATCTCCGAAAGAAAAATATTTGTTTGTTGTTGGCCTAAGTAATTTTCGAATAGAATGGCTGTCTTTCTAGATCTTTGTACAGAATTCCCCAATGACAAATAAAGCCCAGAAATTATTTTGAGTCAGCTTTCCCTTTGTATGTTTAAGGAGATACTTTTGATTTAAATAATCACACTAAAGCAAGACTTCATTAGCCTAATTTCTTATATCTATACTGCAAATAATACAGTTATAAGCCTAATTTCTTATAACTGTATTATTTCAATGACAAACCGATGAGCAAAACAGAGAGGCAAATACAATATCGCAATGTTATGCATTTTATTACAATCTTAGAAGAAATAATTTTCTAAAAATTGTCTTTTTTTAATACAAAGAATTAAAAAAAAAAGAAATTTTGAATGCTTTTCTTATCACATGGAATTTTTTAAAAAGGAAAAAAGTACTTACAAAAATTTATTTTAGGTCTTGCTTTAAATTGCTATTTTAAAATGTTTTATTTATTTATTTATTTATTTTTTGTAATTCAACAAAACAATTTCTATTTAATTCTAATTCCTGCATTATGTTAATAAGGTAATACAATCATCAAAATTAACACTACAATAGAAATTCGATTTTTTTAATAAATTACGTTTGTTAAAGCAATCGTTACGTTTGTTAAACATTAACTTCACAAAAAGTGACTTCAGAAATTATGAGAGAAGAAATCTTGCCACATATATGATGAATCACGAAATGTAAAAGGCCCAGCTTTCTCAGTCGAATAAACTTAAAAATTAATAATTTATAAACTCCTTCACAAATAAAGATATTTTCTGTATGAAAAGTGCTTAAGCGTATGAAGGATTTAAAGCGTAGAGAATGATTATATATTAAATAACTTTCTTATATAAAATACTTAAAATTGTTACAAAAAATGAAAAAAATCACACATTATTTATTTAAAAGTAAAAGATATATGATTAATGCATCGCAAATTATAAGATTTTTTTATTAAATTATATTTAAATTTTAGAAAAAATGGCTAACATAATTACATAAATTTTGAGGAAAATTTACATAATAATGCATCATGGGAAAATTATCTTTTTTAAAATCGCAAGTGTATTGGGGGATTGAAATACAATAGTAAGTTATTTTTGATTATTTTGCATAATTTGATTGTTGATTAGGACGTCAAATTATACGTTCTACTACTGTCATATTAATTTTTGCATTAGAAGTAGATTGCATGTACATGAAAATCCCAAAAAGTATTAATAAATAATTTTAATGCATGAATTTTAAACACACTATTACATAAGAAATTTTAAAACCATAATTTTTTCGAATTAATTATTTATAAAATGAAAAATAAGTTTTTTTTATGAAAACAATAAAAAAGCAAATGGTTATTGCTTAAAAGTGTTACAAAATTTGTTTTAAATTACATTTGTTGAATGAAAACAATAACATTAAAAAATGGCCCTTTTCATTTTATTTATTTTGCATTTTTGGTAAAACTGAGAAAAAAATATTACACAGCAAAGATCAAATTTCAAAACCAGTGAAAATTTAAAATTATCAAAAGGGATCCCTTTTGAGAACCTAAATTATTCTTCAAAAGTTTGAAATTAAATGAATAAATGCTTAACGACCAAGTAAGAAAAATGGAGTTAATTAAACACTAAAAAACTAAAAAGCACATATTTTTGCCTTCTTTTTAATTTCTACAAGTTTTCTAATTAATATGAATTTTTAACTTTATGTATTTTGTCCTGTGATATGTTAGTCATGGTATATTAATACATAACTTAAAAGTTGCTAATCATTTTTTCGTAATTATATAGTTATATGGAAATAGTTTATAAATCAAAATTAAAAATGTTACTCTCAAGAATTCTTTTTTTTTCTTTTTCTTTATCCCTGATTCCACCAGAGAAAATAATCCTTACTTTTATTAATGTCTGGTATATACATCAAGTAAGGGCCGAGTTATCCTGGTAGGTTAGGACGTCGTTTTCATAATCAGAAGGTAGTGAGCTCGAATTCCGACGTGTCTGCTAAAAGAGACTGGGCACGTTAAATATGTCGTGGTCGCGATGTCCTCCAAGTGAAATGATACCTCTGACGTGGCAGGATAAACATTGGGGGTCTTCTGCTTAGTCCCTGCTTCAAAATCATGAAGGCTGCACCTGGCTGCTTCTATTTAACTTTCAGAGTCCAACTGAAAGTACACAAGGAAGCATACTGGTGCAACAACAATAACATACATTAAGTAACATCGCAAAAAGTCATAAAAACATTAAATACTATATAAAATTAATAGAAAGCTGAAATAATTTTCTCTCACTTGCGAATAATTTTTGGCTGCAGTACAGCAACAAGTAAACTATTTGACTATCAAAAACATTGTTACTAATTTTTTAGTGAATTTAATCAATAGCAAATAAAAAATGAGTGTCATTGCAGAAAATTAAAAACATTATCTTTAATTTCCCACATACTTAAGTACCTGAAAAACGGGGAATACTTATATGCTTATTTTAATAAAATTTAAAAAGTATAAAAACAAATAATACGAACAACTATGCTAATAAAAGGAATACTTTCAAATATTAGGCAAACATTTTTATATAAGAATTTTTTTTTATTTTCTTAAGTAATTCAATGTCATGTGTAAAAATTATATGGTTATTGGTGTAATAGAGTGCTTTATACTACAATTTGTGTGTGTGTGTGTGGTAATGGCACATGTGTGCAATAGAATTGTAAAGTATACAAACAAAATAAATGCATAATTAATAAAAAATTTAATTTAAAATGAAAATTTTAGGTGAAGTTTTAATTTCAAATGTGATTAAACGATACATTTTTGTTTTATAATTCATAAATCTATAGGTATATTACCTGAAACCGACTATAAAAATGGAAAAATTTTTTATTGTTGTTTTCATCCACTGTGCATGAATGCAGCATGAATAATTATGCATAATAATTTATTTTATAAAAATAATTTAATTTTAATATGAATATTCGATTTTTGGAATGTGTTTTCAGTATGCTCATTTTTATATCTGGAAATATGGCTAAATATTCTTATAGAATATTATTTTAAATAAAATATTTTAGATTTGCGAAACATTAAATTCATAAATGCAAATTTGATTGTTTCCTTTGTTTAATTTCGCTTTAAATGCCTCGTACGAAAACGTAATTTGAAATAAAGTTATTACAATTAATAAATCTTATAAAATAAAATATTAAAAATGCTATTCTCTATTATATTCATTACTGTTACATAAAACACTTGGAGCTTGTGAATACATACTGAAAGTAAATACAAAAAAAGTTATTAAAACAAACAAACAAAAGGAAAGCTATTTGTATAACACGGACATTAGAAATTTTCTCCCAGAAGGAAGTATGCGGTGAACATAAAAATGTCCTACGACGGCTTTCCATTGTTATGTTATACTTTTAAATATGCTTGCCTGACGAGTACCGGTTTTCAGACAAAATCCTGATGTCCCAGCCTTTACTTGACATGTTAGAAATTAGATTTGATTTTATAAGTGAATATGTAAGCCTAAAAGTATTTAACTTTGAAAGATTGTTTAGAATAATTTGTTATTTATTTCCGTAATTCATGAAAATGTTCTGTGATATTGTCATCGTTGCCTTGACAATCGTGGTGTTTGCAATCAAATTGGGAACAGCGGAAGCAAGAAGTGACTACCACAGATATGATTGTTTCAGATGAAGAAAAATGGCTCAGACTGATCATTTCAAGGAAAATCACAAATCAGCGCTCACTCTGATCAAGATTGTTGATGAAGTTTTCTGCTTACCTGAAACATCAACACTGGTAGAGAGTATTTATTTCAATTTTTTTGATGAACAACGTATAGACTTATGATAAAGTCTTGATGAAGGAATCTACGGTGAACGCATTAGCTTCGGAAAGAATTTTAGAAGATTGAAACCATAAAAGGCTTTAGAGACAAGTTTTTTTAAAACCAAAAAGAGATTAAAAAATCTCCTGCCCAATGGTAAGTAATACATGTAAATATTGCTCAAATGTTTATTCTTCATTAAAAGTATTTCTTCGTATTTAAATAAATCTTAAATATTAAGGTGTCAGAAATTAAATTTTTATGCGAGTTATTTATTATGACCGCTGGTTTAGGCTCCTTATCAATAACCATTTATTCATGGCTCATTTTTTTAAAGTTACGACGGGCACTGGGGGACTATCCCTTCGGTACAACAAGGCTGGAAACTGATTTTTATTTGTCGTTATCCCGTGGGCACCTGTGAACGAGGTCATGAAGGCGAGTAGCATTACCCACGCCATACGACCCCAAACCCATTTATAGTATGGGCCACATTCATACATCATCTCAGAAGAAAGAACAGAGAAACACAGAGAGAAAGTAACATCCATGCTAGATCCGGGATTCGAACCCAGAACCCACACCTCAGAAGTCAGGAACGATAACCACTCAACAATCGGTCAGCATTTATAGCTCATAAACTACTCTTTAAAACACTATAAAATCCCACCAACGGTGTGTGACCTTGAATACCCACGACGCTGGAGGGGGGGGAGAGATTTCGGTGTTCCGGCAGAATATTTCAGAAATCTGCCAAACTTTTTAAATAATATTTTCATATTTTTAATTTTTATTGCGCACAGTTCAACAATTGAAGTCTTAGCTCCAATGTGTTATAATCATTGATTTCCATGCTTTAAACTTTCCATTTATTTAAAATAGAAAAAAATAGGTAAACTATTATTTTTTATTAAGCATGATAAGCAGCTACACACATTGCGTTCTTTTGGTTTATATTTATACCATGTCTGATCCCATTTTCGAAATATTATCTTTCCAGTACAATAATCTCTAAATGTTGAGACTCTGCACTGTTGATGGCGAGGTTGGGCATGCAAAATTCGGCCTTGAATAGATTGATTGCGTCAAAAAAGACAAGAAATGATTTTTTCATGATACTTGAATCGCAAACTGATGCTAAAAAATACAATTTTTTCACGCCCTTATCATAACTGTAGTTGCGAAATTTCAAAACCTTTTTTGAAACACACTCATCTTTGTTGACGTCACTCTCGTAAGTATGTTAAATTGCAGCTGAGTGGGGTATTTGTCCTCTGGTAAAGATTTTGGTAAATGAGACACTGAAAAAATAGTTACTATTTTTTCAAAATTTAAGTTAAAAATCTTAATAATTAGAAAATTAAGTCGAAGGTATTTAGATATGCCATTATATAATTTATATTTAAATTAGATGATAAATCAATATTCTTAATAAACGAAGATGATAGATTTCAAATCGAATTTTGTTTTGTTGGTAACGTAACTTGGGAAACGGAATAAGATCCTCTTCAAAACAAATTATCGGATATTTCTAGAAAAAACGAGATTACTGTACAAAGGTTACTTTCTTTGTACAGTAGGTCTCCTAGAAAAACTATGTTTGATAAACAAAGATAAATTTTTCAAATCAATTTTATGATAGTATGGATTAGAAAAATAAAAAAGTTATTTATAATAAGTTAATAATTCATTTTCACAGTATACTTTTTACATTTGACTATTATCTTATAAAATGCGGAAAAAATAGTTCTATAGAAAAACGGGCAATTTATCTGGAAGTAAAAATATTTAATGAAGAAAATATTATTATTCAGATTTTTAAATTATTAAAAAAATAAAAATATTCAATTTTTAAATTTCATTTTGATATGCAGAGTAGTAGGTTTATCTACTAAGTTTATGGTGTAAAATGAACAAAAACTTTGTTTATCCGAACTACTTATTTTTAATATTTTTGTGTCTATTTTTTATAATTGATGTTATACCTCACACACACGCAAATATTGTTTAAAATAAAATTATACAAATTTTGTCTCATTATTTATAAATTAGGGTTTCTTACATAACAAGTAATACTATCCCTAATTCGCAAATTGCTTACCTTAATAATTTTTGATGATTTTTAAAAGCTGGATATTTTAATTGAAAAAATAACATCAATTTTTAAGTTGTTACTATATAAGAAATGCATTGAGAGAAAGGACGTTTAAATTATATTAGGCTATAACTTGGATATGATTTGCTAGAAATTCTATTCAGGGCCACTGAATGATTGTTTTCCTTTAATCATTGTTCAATTGAATTATTCACAAAACCCAATTTTTTTCTAAGCATTTTAACTAAGCATTTTGAATAGGTGCTTAGTTAAAAAGTATTTTATTGCGGAAAACTGTGATTAAATATATTTTTAACAGTTATACCAAATACATACGTAAGCTCTCATAAAATCTTGGCTATTTATCTTACATGAATTGTTTAAACGCCTAAAAATACATGTCTTGTTTGTTCAAATAAAGAAACGAGGCTTTCTTTAAAGAAAAATAAGACAATTGCTGCTTTTTCAGGATTGAATACAAAGTCGTATACGATTTTTTTACCTAATTTAAGGGCCATTTTTCAATTTGAAAATGTTTTTATTGATCAAATCAAGTTTTCATTTTTTTCTTGTACAGCGATTTTTAAATATCCTAAGCAAAAGAATTTTATTTTAGTAATTTCTGTAATTCTTTTCCTTTAAAGTAAAAGAAATAATGGAATATAATAAAAATATATTGCTTATAAGAAAGCTCGAGAAAAAAAATTTGTCCATCTATATTTCTCTTTAGTTTTATTACAATTCTATAAGGAAAACGAAATTCAAATTGAATAATATAATGTTGAAATATAGATTGTTATATTAATTAATTTAAAACGATGTTCCAAAATGTATCTTTCATTTACGTATAGCCAACTGATACATCTTCTCTATAGTACTCTTGATGTGTGATATAATAGTGTCAAGTAAAATTTGGAAGAGGAATGCATACGGTATTCTGATTTGCTTTAAAATTACTTGGGGACTAAACATCATATGACATTATGAAACTAACTGAAAATGAATAGATTGTCAGATACATATTGTTTCAATTCTGTATCAAATATATCAATCGTATTGCCTTATCATGTGCTAATTTCTTGGAACACAATGACAAATATTTTAGTGTAAGAAAATTGAAGAATATATATTAGTCTTGTCAATGATCGAATATTCTATTTATACCCAAGAAACTTAGAACAGCGTGCTTGAATTTGTGTCAGATATTATCATGCCACTTCAACACAGACGTGAATTCTAACATGTGAAAGTTTTTGCATATGTATTCATATTATCATCTATCTATACTTAATAGCACCTTATGGCAAAATGTTAGATGCTAATTATGTATGGTGACGAATAAAAATACTTCTACACATGTATTCTTTCATTATGATATTGTATATTAATCTAAGATTTTTCTGAAAAAAAAAAAGAGAATTATCCTGGTGATTGTGCAAAATGTAATACTTTCAGGGTGACCCTTAATCATTCTGCAGACGAACTAGTTTGAGTGTGTTTGATCTAGCTATAAATCTGACAGAACATGCGTCTAATCTCTAGGACTCTAAAAGCTTAAGGCTATTGAAGATTTCATATTACTTTTAGTCAAGCTTTCCTGAACCCATCAACTCTGTACAGCATCTTAGCGTCAGGACTAACTTATAATCCGAACAGTCAGAAACATTGAAGAACTATTATTTATATCAACATAATATATATATATATATATCATATATATATATATATATATATATATATATATATATATATATATATATATATATATATATATGTGTGTGTGTGTGTGTGTGTGTGTGTGTGTGTGTGTGTGTGTGTATGTATGTAAGTATAAGGATAGGATATCAAGAGAAATAAAATGGTTAAGATCTGGCTTTATTTCTGGCTTTTGTATATGAAATAGAAATTGGAGAATTTTATCAAAATATACGTATATATCTACGTTCCAAAAATAATCTTAGTAAAAAATATAATAAATATTAATGCTAAAAGTTTAATTGTGTTTATTTTACTGATTGTCATATAGAACACTCCTGTACTTTTAAATTCCTTTCAATTTCTTGGATGGTTATACAAAATTTAAAAGTTAGGAATGTGAACGCTCATGTGTTTCGGATCTAAAATCCTAAAATTTTTAAATCAGTTATTTTAATTAGATTTACTAGTATTCTTTTATCTGAAGTATTGAACTTTTCCTGTTCTGTCTAGAACTTATCACTGAGACCTTCACATGTATGGACTATTTTTTCACGCTATCGTTTTTATTAATAACAAATTCTGGAAAAAAGCGATTTTTTTAATCTGCACTTACGCATTATTCCACTATCAAACTTTTTTATTTTATCTTTAAGTAAATTTCTTGCTTTCTTGAAGTAATATCTAGAAATTATCTTTTATCTTGTCATGCCCGTGCGGTTTCATCCTGCAGTGAATGACGTAGATCCGATAACTTAGAAGGACCAATAAAACGAGACCCTGGTGTTCACACACTCAAAGTTTATCTGATAAGCAGTTAGGATAAGTTGGAGTGTGATTCGATCACGGTTAGTTCACATTTAAATATTAGTTTTGCTTGTATTATTTTAGGTACGAGAATAGAAGATAGGTAAGTGTTCATGATCTTTTTTTTTTTTTCATTTTTGAATTGTGCAAAAAAATGTTTATCAGAACAATTTTGTTTTAAACTTAACTCTTTATAGTACTCAGTTAAAATTCAGACTATTATAATTTTTCAAAATTATTTGTATGTCTGGGTGACGAATATATTTACAATTTTTAATGTAGTGATAGAAAAAAATTGGCTTAGTATGAAAAAATTTTAATTCCATTAAATATGTGGATATAATTAATATATTATAATTGGAAAATTTATTAATAAGTATCACATTTTAACATTTTTTTATAAGACGTTAAACTAATACTTCGGTTTCTTTGGTTAATGATTTAATTGTTGATACATTCCATTTCTTCCGTAATCATTTAAATAAATTCAAATTATCACATTCAACAAACTATCTTGAAACATTACTACAATAAAAATGTAAAACATTACTGGAAAACTATTACTTGCATTTTTCAGAAAACCAATTAAAAAATATTTGCATGTATTTTTAAAGAAATTTGAAAACAATAAAATATTTTCTGAAACTGATCCACTCTGGCTCCAATCATATCTAAACTTAAACCAAACCACTGTTGTTTTCTGAATTAATTTCTGCTTTAAATCTGTTATAACTCGATATAAATAAAAAAAATTAGCAGTCACGGGGCAAAGCTATTGACTTTACATTAGATAGTCTAGTTTACAAAATACTGAAAATTTCTTGTTGCATGAAGATTAATATTGAATTAAGTGTTTGACGTTACACCAGGTAATTCATGGATTCAAAAATTTATTGTTATTGTTTCAGACTTTTATTATGAGCGCAAGGTCTGTAATAGCTTTTTGTCGATTTGCTGCAAAGCGTTCCTGCCGCAGTATATTAAGCACAACAAAATCTGATCTGAGGTTGGCCCGCAACTTCCAAAGATCTGGTAAGTTTCAATTTTTAATATCCTTTTCATTGTGATCAAGTTGTATAATCTTTGTTCAAGTTTTCTTTGATAATTATAATGAATGTATTAATACTTTATAATAAAAAATTTATGATAAAGTAATAATATGTATTTTTTTATATTGTTTTAACGTGAGATAATTTTAATGTTTTAAAAATAAACGTGTCTTGCTTTGCATGAAACCGTATTCAATTTTATGCACTTAGTCATGCTGAAATAATACATTTAAGATATTTTATCAAATTTCTTACAACAATCCCATATTTTTAACAGATTTTGCAGATTATCTTTTGAAAATTGACTGGGATTGAATTATAGTAGAAAATTTTTTAATTAGAGCCTATTCGATGCCTTAGTGTTTATAAAACCAGAGATTATAGTAGAAGTTATATAATTTATTGCTTTCCATCTTGGAATTAAGTTAAATAAAACTGATTTTGTGAAAAGCTCGATGTTTTTTAAAGTAACCTCCTTATTTCAATTCGCGATACAAATTTTAACTATTTGAATTAGTTACAAATTCAAATAATTAAGTTTGTTCACTGTAGTTTGTACTATATATATAATTTTTATGACTATATTCTAAGCTTTCAATAATAATCAAAATTATTTCCTCTGTACAACCTAGTTGCAAAATAGTGTTATAAAAAAAGAAAAAATAATAATAAAATGAAAGAAAACCTTAATGATAAATCATTAGCATGTGATTATTTTGTGTATACATTTCCAATAAAAATTCCACAAGCGATTTGTAGACTTACTATTTTTAAAAAATATAGTTTTAAAAAAAACATTGATAAAAAAACGAACTAGCTTTCCAAAAATAGTTTCGTAAGTTAATTTTTAACGTTGCTTGTGCTTAAGATAATTTACTTGAAGTTATTAACTTGCATATACTTTTGAAGATCATCCAAGTTCAAAAGGCATTTCTTCTGCTTTATATTGATCAATAAAGCGGACGGGTAAATGTATACATATTTTTGTTCAGTTTGACGGGTTCAATGCAGAATTTTGGACTTCTTAATCAAAACTTCCTAAATCGCTGGAATTTACTTGGAACGTTTAAACAAACTTTTATTCGATTATCTAAATTTGTGTGATTATTAATTTGAAAATATTTATTCTCAGCATTGCATTTCTCGAAATAAAATTTTATTTTTCCGTTTTTCCTGAAAATTTTGTAGTGACTTCTTTTAATCACGTATTATCAGTAATATAGTAAAATAAAATTAGTGAAACTTAGATACATTTTTTATGATTGGTTTAATAAGAACTTAGTCAATTTCGATATGCGTAACTCTTTATTACTAACAATGTTTTTATATATGGATTTCAAATTTTGTATTATCATTGATAAAACGCAGTATATAATTGATATCCCTCTATTTTCCTTTCATAGCTTTAAGATGGGAAGCCACAACAGCTTTTAATCCAAAAGAGCAAGTAACTATTGTCAAAACATTTCCCACTGCTCATCAGTCCTTGAAAATTGGCTTTGATGATAACTTAGCCTCAGATTTCCAGTACATATGGGTAAGAGCAGTTATAGCGTTTTAATAGTGAAATTGCCATATATTATAATATGCATAATCGATTAGTTCACTTGCTTTGCTTACACTCATTTGGGGGGGGGAGGTTAAATGAGCTTACGGTAGCAAAAATAACATTGATAATTTCAGCTTTCATGTTGTCAACCTGAAAAGTTAGCTGTCTGGCTATTGATTCAACAATTAATGAATTTGATCTCAACATTAGACTTATGTCTGTTGGAGCTCGGAATCCGTTTTACGGTATACCTGGCGGTCCAGTAAACCTTCGTGTGCAAAAAAGTAACCATACAAAACCAAACAATTTTTTTAATATTTTAAAATAAACTGTAGAAAGTTAAAAGATGGTCTGTAGTTTATTTTTTACAGTTTAGTAGATTCCACGTCCGGAATTGAATAAAGCCTTTATATATCAATTTTACATTGTTTCATTTCATGATTTGGAGCGGATAAAATTGAAATGGTTTCCCATTCCAAAAATTTTTTCCGTAAGAAAAATTGGAGAAAATTTCTGGTTTCATTTAAAAGATAAGAGCTAAACTGGGTCTAGTAAGTTCTTAAACAAGTGTTGTGCACATTGCGATTTTGATAAGATTAAATAACTTAAATAGGTATTCGTGTAAAAATGTAAATAAAGAATAGTCAAATATTCTGTTTAATGTAAGGTAGCTGTAAAAATTTAATTTAGAAATACCTTGACATTTTAAATTTTTCTGTTTGTTACTTATATTAAATATGTTATAAAACATTAAAACATTTTTTTAGTAAAGTAACCAATTAAATTTCAACATTTGTTACTTTTTTGAATACTAGTTTTAAGAAATTCAATTTTTAAGATACCTTTAATTTATTTATATCTTAAATTAAGTCATTCAGATCCTGTTTATACTTGCTGATGAATTACACAGCTGTAATCTTTTTTTCATTCAAATTTTACTTTCAGAAATGTAGTGTGTATAACTATGTAGCCTTATCAGATAGTGAACTTTTTTTCTTCAATACTAAATATCTTTATTGCGTGAAGAGTAAAGCACTATAACTTATCTTATCGAATCAACTTCAGCATCATGATATTTGTTTGCCTCGCGATTCTAGATCAAGAAGAAATCCAGGCAAATATTTATTTCTCGACAAAATTAGTGCCAAAGCAACAGTTCCAGAAAGTTGATAATAATTTCTCTTGATATCTCCACACGGTGTTTTAATCTTCTAGAATATTTTACGCATGTTCCATGTCTTATCAGGAGAATCGTTTTCAGTTATCAACACTGTCACATCTAATTTCCTAGATTTGTATTTACCTTTCTTTTGTCTGCAATGAATGAATATTCGTAAAATACAGAAATCTGTAATTACCCGTAGATCAACTAATCTCCACCTTATCTAGGCACAATATCCGTTGAAGTGAGGAAAATTTATTAATAATTTGCAAGAGCTACCTAAATAATCTGCACGTCATATATTAAGCACTTGTTAAAAATGAAAAATAAGTATTTTTCTGGGAAAACTGCAACATTTCTGTATGCTTAATACTTATTTTAAGACATCTAAAGAATAAAGTTGATACAGTCAAACTAATAAATTAGTTGATAGAATGAATTATCAGTCATTTAGAAAATAATACAAATTCCTTACGAAAGTGCAATTAAGGAAATGAACAATACAATTAATTTTTTGAAATTTCTCTTAATTCCGCACTTTAAGGGGTTGAATGTATTCATCTACTTATCAGCTTGGGGTAACATGTCCATTAACGTTTTTCTAGCTTTAGTGATAACAAATTTACCAGTGTACACTTTCGCAACAGGACTAGGCTTTTAAAATTTAATAAAAAAAATTTCTTGGTTTTACTGTCCAAACTGAGTTTGCTGTGCCTCTATATCCACTAGGAATTGTATTTCAAGATATATTATACCTTATGTACAATAAAATAACCGTTGAGCGATCAGCAACCAAGCATCTATAGTTTTAAGGGAATGGTGAGTTTTTCTGAATCTTTAAAATCTGTACAATTCTTGAGCCTAAGAATCCATGCTACCAGAATCTCATTTTGTAATCCCGCATTTATTTTTCATAAAGAATTGATTGTGCCTATTAAATAGAATGATATAATATGTTTTATGCATTGAAAGTTAAAATTCAAAATTTTAAAGTTACAAAGAAATTTATTCTTTGAGTACTCTTTAAATCTTCAGTAATCTTATGGTCAGTAACATTTTTGTTACAATACTACGAAATTCATAAAAAGATGAAGTAATTAAAGATATACGCGCGGTCATTTCTAATTAGGTCTTGGATTTTTAACATTAAAGAATTGGATTCCAATGTTCACGTAAAAATAATAGTAATCAATAATGATACTATGTAGTGAGTAAATATTTTACTAAAAATATAAAAACTATTGAAGAATAGCATAATTACTAATGAAATTTTCGAAATTTCTCTTTAAAACAAGTTTTATTAATGAGTCACATTGTAAAAATGTAATTATTTATTGTTTGCTACTTTAGAAGAAATGTGAAATTGAAAATAAAGGAGAATAAAAATTTTGTTAGAATAGAAAGAAAACGACTTGAATTTTTCTTTATAATGTAAATTTTACTTTCCGGAATAAAATTAATAACAGTGTAATTTTAAATAACTTTTTCAATAAATTAAAATTTTTGATTAAACAATGCTTTCGAATTTTTCAATTAGCGATAATTAACAATTATCAAACTGTGATTAGAATAGAATAAATTATTTACTGTATTGTGTGCCTGTATCATTAGGTGTGCTTATTAAAGCTAGTCCATAATTTTGTTGCAATATTATATTGAAAATTTTTATTCAGTACTTTCAGCAATATTTGGTATTTTCCAAGCATTTTAGTTCTAGAATAAATAATTGAATTAACTTGAATGCCTTGGGACTTCAAATACGAACACATTGATGCATATATCTATTTATTACCAAATAATTTCGGAACAATTTTTAGTGTAATGAATTGAATAATGAATATTTGTGTCACAGGAAAAACATTTCCTGTAACTTACTCCCAATTCTTAGTTTTTTTCAATGTATAAATAAAATCGGACAGTATGGGACTTTTCCCGCTATTTAATTTTTAACTCGGTTCATCTTTTTAATTTTAGTTACGAGACAATTGTCAATGTAGTCGCTGCATTCATCCTGATAACAAGCAAAAGATTTTGGACACAGTAAGCTTGGATATTAACTTGAAGCCCAATTCGTACCATCTTACTGAGAATGGAATGTTAAAGATAATCTGGCCGGAAGGAGACGGTGAACACGTCAGCTTATACGATCCAAAGTGGTAAGTTTCTCATAGCACAGCTCAGGAGTCCTTCACATATTTCATCATGAAAATGCCAATTAATCTATCATTAAAACATTTTTACCATATCTAGGCTGCACAAGTATGGGAAGGGTTTTGAATTGGAAACTTATGAGAACATCCACGACTCTCTTCCTGCTATGGTTCCATGGAATGGTGAGAAGATCAAGCAGATCATGCCTGAAGTCACTTACGAGGAAGTAATGGAATCTGAAGAAGGTCTGAAAAAGTGGTTGGAAAACATTTACAAATATGGATTAGCCATTATGAGAGGTGAGTCAGTTTGTTTTTAGCTTTTTTATTCGAGATTCCCGCTCAGAATCCAGATTCGTTAATTCTCTCCAGTAATCTATTGGGATTTCATAATTTTAATTCTGAGCATTTTTGTGTACGATGATTTTATTTTTGCTGTTTTAAAAGTACAATTTATATCTTAAAATGTGTAGATATATTGGGAATTTTCTGATCTTGCAAATGGTTAGCGATCTGGTCTTGAGTTTAACAATTCATTGATTCGAATCCAGCATCTAGCTCTGATGCCTGCAAATGTTCGAGATCCACGGTCATTCCAAGATACAGCGATTTCCTACCACACACTATAAAGATTCACCTAAAACAAGTTTCTAAAAGAATTCAAATTTCTAAACTGCAAGAAAGAATAAAAATCAAGCGGTGGAAAGGTGACCTTCTGAATATCCCTGATGGTCCATGCCTTCAAGTTGTGGCAGTTTCGACTCCTGACGGGTCACGACTGGGGCTGAAAACTTGCATCGCATTGGTATCTTAAATTTACCCGATTGTGTCTGCTCTGCAACTTCACAGAACCCACGAATATGACGCACCTCTATCACTGTGCTGCACTGCATGGCAGCTCTGAATCATCACTTTATTGGCAAGCCAGATAACTTTTGGGGCAATGACTCAGGTCATCTGGTTTGCATCAAGTGCTGTATTCATCTGTCCTGTCTTCATCTCATGTCTATTTTGTGATTTTTCAAGAGTTTTATTTGTGTTATTCCTTATATTTGCCCTGCCATTGTAAATAAAAAAGGACTGCTAAATTTAAACTTGTTTAATAAAACTAATAAACCTGAACACTTATTTAAAAATGTTTTGAAATTTGTTTTAAGGTTAAAAATGAAAGATTTATTTTCACAGTAAGATTTCATCACTTTCAGTTTAATAAAGTTGGCAAAATAATTTGATAGCTGTTTCACACATTGTCAACTAGGGTCAGTGAATAAAATACGCAATGATTCAGTGTAAACATTTATAATCTAAACTGTCGCTTTCAGATTACATGAAACTGAATATTTTTACAGGTGTTCCACAAGAAAAAGGGCAAGTCATCAAAGTCATCGAAAGAGTTGCATATGTAAAGAAAACAAAATGGGGATCCAGTTTTGATGTGCTATGTGAACCAGTACAGAATGATCCAAAGCATTTGGCCTTCACTGGAATGTACTTGGAACATCATACAGACATGAATTACCTTGAAAAATCACCAGGTACTTACTTGTCTCGTCTTATATCTATCTGAATTTTTCCACTGCGTTTATAAAATTTCTTGCATGGGAAACAACGCAATAATGAATGTTTTATTTTTTATAGACACTTCTTTTAATGAAACTGAACTTCTGTTTTTTTTAAGACTAATTTTGGACACGAAAACATGTTATCTTTTAATAGCTGAATGATAAATTCTATTTTACAGCTCCCTTATAGATGACCAAAGTATAGAGTGAATTTTTATATTTGGCCTTATTTCAATCATTTGGATATGACTTTCTTTAAGTAGCTGTTCACCCTAAATTAAGATTAGCCTGCTGACTATATTCTACACGACATTAGTTTTCGCTCACTAACACGGGACAATTTCCATTAATTTCTATTAATATGGATTTGTTGAGATCTTTTTTGGAAATATGTGAGAAAAATGAAGACTTCAAATATTTCTATGTTACGATAGAATAAAACAACAAATGTTTAATGCTTATTTTGTTTGAATTTATTTAATATTCGCTATACTTTTAAGTAAAACGTTTTTGGTTTAAGTGTTATCTTTTTCCTTGTGTATGTCTTTATAACCTAAATAATGTTCTAACAATTTCTTTAATTCATCTTATTTTTCTCTTACCCGAGGTCGAGATTATTTCTAAACACATTCTTCAAGGTAAAACATCATTTTAGAAATGAAAGTCGGAGGAAAAATTCTTCATTGCCTGTAAGTAAGCACACGATGCTGTTTTCTTTTCTTGCATCCCATTCTTAACGTTGTCGATTATTCATATTCGAAATTTTTAAATGTAAAAGTTTGATCCTCCTTTTAATTTGATAGTATCTAACCTAAACTCAACCATTCTATTAGATTCATTTCTAAAGTTTCGGCCATTAATTCCTTCAATAATCAATAAAAATCTGTTACAATGTTAAGTTTGGGATGCCCCATTTTTTTCAGGTATGCTTCATTAGGAAGAAAGATGTACTTGGAAAGTGAATGGATGAGTTTCAGACTGATATTTTGGTGTGGATACTATTTTACTTTGATATTTGTATGACTAAATTTGAGAACCATTTTTATAGGATTATTAAAAAATTCATTTTGATCAAAACATTTTTACCTTTTTGATATTTCATAAATCAATTAGTGTTTCAGAATTGTGTCAAAAATAGCAGCAAAATGACATCCAATTACGTTACTAATTTATTAATACTATAAATATATACGAATTCTTTAATATAAGCTTTGTTTTTGAAATCTTTGTATTTTGGTATTGAATGACTATTGCAATCCGTTGCTCTCCATTGGAAATATTGTACTAATCCTAAAATTTCTAACTATTCTTTTTAAAGGACTTCAAGCTCTTCACTGTTTGAAAGCTAACCCTGCAAGTGAAAGTGAAGATATTGGAGGACAATCATTCTTTGTAGATGGATTTTACATCGCCAAATGGCTTCGAAAAGAGCACCCTTCTTCATTTCACGTTCTAACCTCGACTCTAGTGGAATTCAAAATACAAAGTCACAATGTAAGTTTCGGCTGTTGTATAGAAAACATATGCAGCAATAACAGAGCTATAATTATAACATAATGGATTTACAGAATTTAGCGAATATTGTAATAGGTCTAATACAAGGCTTTTAAAAAAAAAAACAGCTGTTGGGTAGCTTTTGAGAACGTTATTTTCCGGTCACAGCTGTTCAATTAAGTCATAGAAGATTAAACTGAATTCCAACACGTGCATATATTAAACAAAATTTCTATTGATAAACCAAAAGAGGAAATTTTGTGAACTTACACCATTCACTTTAAAAATAACTACATTATTCTTAAACTGCACCCAAGTTTATTTTAAATATAAGCACTTTGAAACATATCAGTCGCATTTTAAAGATCAAGTTAGCATTTTAAATATCAAATCATTATAAATTTTACCTTTTTAATAAAATATGGTAAAAATATTTTAATCTTAAAAAAATAACTATCTTTGGTTGTTTTATGTGTATGATTTAATTAAGTATTCGAATAAATTATTTATCTTATGAGAAACTCTATAAATACAAATAAAAATCTAAAGGACAATTTCAAATACTTAAGATAATTCAAACCTGTTTAAAGTTTTCGAGTCCATTTTTAAAAATTTTGCAGAAAAACTTTAATTTTTGAATATTATGAATTTTAATATGTTTACATTATAATTTTGTAAAATATTCAAATTCATCTTTATAATTAAAAATTGCTATTTGCTCATTAGCACTAAAATTGTGCCAATAAAATAAGTGTTACAAAGCTAGTTATAAAATTTAGTAAGACAAACTTTTAAAAAGAAAAGGAATGACTCATTAAGGATAAGTATTTTTAGGTTAAATCCTTTGACGTATGTTTTTCAACAAAATAAGATTCTCAAATTGCATTCTTTTTAAAAATGTTCAGAAAGCTAAAAATAACTTTTAATGCTGAAAATGCATATTTTTCATTCAATACTGTGATAAGTTAATGTGCTTGTGAAAATTAATAAGAAAAAGAAATGACCAATTATGCACACCAAAAGTTTGTAATTAAGAAACTAAATTGGAATGAGGAAATCAATTAAAATATCTTACTCGCCATTAAATTTTGTTTTTATGTTTAAATATGAGATTGATTTGTTCAATTTTATTAGCATATTGTAATTATGCATTATATTTTTTATTGAAATAATTATTTGCCAATGATTATATTAACTTAGAACTATTATATTAACTTAGAACTATAATATTAACTTAGAAACTATAATATAAAAGAAATCATTTTTAATGAAATATCTTCTTTTTAAAGATGGAGTATTGCAACAACCAGTACGTCATTTGCGCCAACAAGACTGGGGACATCCAAGAAGTGCACTATAACACTAGGACGATGTCTCCATTGAAAGGCCCTTCTCATGCTGTCCAGCCTTTCTATGGAGCTTACAAGTGAGTGTGCTTTCGATTGTTACATCTAGAAACTTAAAGATACGTGTAGATACTGAAACATTTTCATCACATTTAACATTTTAAAAGAAACTATTTTGATAAAAATTTTATATTGACCATAAGATTATAGCCTGCAAGCTTACTGCAGTTTGTCAAATTAATTTAATACGAATGTGATGTACAGGAGAAAACACTGCTAAAGGTTTCTTCACAGTAAAGATGATGTTTAAATGAATAAAGTAGAATCCATGAAAATGCATTTAAAAAAGTGTTGCTGTAATAAAAAATACGAAAAATAAAGTTTAATACTTGGTATAATGAGATTACATTAAAATTTTAAACTAGATTTTGGCATGACATCTTGAAAATTTATACGAATATAAAGGAAGCATTTTTAATATAGTTTAACCTAGAATTATACTCCCGTAGATAAGCAAAATCCAGATAATTTGCAAATTACTTGTCCATACACAATGCAAAGTATTCTTGAAAATGTTTAAAATTTGAATAACTGAATGTATTTAAGATGAGTCTCATTTTTTATTGTGGTAAATATATTAAACTCAACTTTTAAGTATCGCACCACATTCGTTATTTTAAGCGAAAGGCAGCTCGAAATTAAACTTCAAAAATTATTTAAGAATTATTTGTTTCCTTTTTTTTATAAGGAGAACCGATAACCATCTCTTTATGAAACTTCTACTCTGTAAATTTTAACTTTAAGAGTATTTTATTTGTAATTATTTTTTGGAGCACGATAGCGGTTTCCGCTCTCTGAACTTATAGCGGTTTTTAGAAATCACTCACAGCATGGCTCAGAAATGCTTGCGTTGAATGAGGACGGTACAAAAATTGCACTGTGCTTGTCATTTGCTTACTTGCATAAAAATAGCATACGCTGTTTTGCATTCGTATAATGGGGAATTGATGCAACTTATAAATGGTAGAAGTGTCTAATGAAGTGATTTTAATTTCCACTTTATGTATATTTGAGATCAAAGAATAAACTGTAACTGTGCTTCCAGATTATTTGGCCAAAAAATGAGAGAAAAGGAGTCAGAATTTGCGTTTAACTTGGTTCCAGGAGATTTGGTGGCTTTCAACAACAGGAGAATACTTCACGGGCGAACAAGTTTTGATCCAAGAAAAATCTCTCGGTGAGTATTTCTGTCAATGAAATCCCATGCTTTTTGTCCATGCCCATTAATGCCAATTTAAAATTAAATTCAACACTTTATGTTGTTAATACAGCTATGTACATTTTGGGAACTTCAGTTTAGATAATCGCGTCTAATGGTTAGCAATCTGACTTTCGATTTTGCAGTTCGCTAGCTCGATTCCCAGCTCGGAATTTGATGTTTGAGAGGATTTGAAATCCATCTTAAACTGTAGGTCACTATAATTTACCCTCGTGTGCAGAAAATGACCTTTAAGTGACGAAGAAAAATCTTCAGCTTGATTTCTTTTAAGCATTCCAGCGAACTTTAAAGTCCTAAACTTTTAAAATATAATTTTTATATACTGAAAGTTCTTTTTCATGTCAACATACAATAAGGGTGGCATATATGAAAGTATTCGCTGGCGTTAAAAGTGGGAAATTTTTACACCAAACTATTCGTATCTGCATAAAGTTGACATTTCAGTTTCATTGCTTGTAATTACTGAATACATGAATAAGATAAATTAATGAAAGGTCAGAAAATGTTAGAAGTATGCATGCTCTCTGAAGCCCGGTGGCATGGTGGTAGCGCTTTGCGTTCCTGAGGCACAGGTCTAAGCTTCGATCCTCGGGTTGGGCAAAGTCGGTTCAGCCTTTCAATGGGTCGATAAACTGAGTAGTAAGTATGCTTTATACAACTAAAAGGTAGGAGTCTCTTTGTATGTGTATCGCTGAATTAAGCTTAGGGGAGCTTGTCATTTATTTACTATAATTTAGTTAAGGAAATTTCATTCGGACTGTAAAAAGGTGGAAATATTTTCTAAAACTTATAAATGAGTATCTTTTAACTTTCTCGACTGGCTAGTTGATTTTTTTTTCAAATGTGTCAACTTGATTAATGAGCGATTAGAAAATTAAAAGGAATTCACATTCTTATGACCTGATTCATAAATACATATACTATATTTCGATTACTTCTCTCCAGATTTTTCTAGAATAACTCTTTCAAGTATGCGAAATCTAAATTCTGTTCAATATATATATATATATATATCCGTGCGGGCTGTGTTAAAAAATTTTTTAATGAAAATGTAAAAGCTGTATCAAATTTTTTTATGCGATTACGATTTATTTCTATTTTTCTGAGAATCTTTGACAGTTACTAATATGAATTTCTTTTACTAGACACTTGGAAGGATGCTATGGAGACATCGATGAAGTCTTCGCTCGCTACAAGTCTTTCTTGAAAGATGCGAAGTAAAGAAGTCGTCAGTATTGAACTTTTATGATCTTGTTTTTTTTAAAGGATTGAATAGATAGTTTATTGTGTAACGTGTATATATTGTAAAAATATTTTTAATGTGTCTTATTGAATAAAGAATCTTTTTGTTTTATAAACATTGTTGTAATTTCTCGATAGTATTCAATATAAAAGTGTAAAAAAATGTATATAATTATAAGATTATTCCATAACAATTGTCACAAAAGTAAATTTGAAACACTGATTAGAGGCTCATGAGAAAATATTCTTTCATAAAATTTGTAAGTTAAATATTTGATTGCATTAATGTACTTAAGCTTACTTAAAAATAGAGCATTTAAAGAAATTTTGAAATTTTTCGGTACAATATTGTAAGTTTCACGGCGAAATTAATGCGATTTGTATTTACACAGATTATAATCTGTGAAGTTTAGCTCAGAAATGTGTTTGAAGCAAATTTATCAAAACAAAAATCCAAGCATTAAGTGCATTTGATCAGTCTCTTAAACTATTTGAAAAGCAAATCTGGAACAATTTATTAAGCTCTGCCTACAATGTATGAACCCTGTGTCCCCAAAATAATGAGTTTTCGAAGAACGTTTCAGCATGTTTCTGAGAAATGAAATTGAATGAGATGATAGATCCATTTCTCTTTTTAGATCAATTGTTTTTCGGGGACAGGGGGCAATAGCTTACATTTGATTTAGACTTCTTCCTAATCACGCATATTACTTGATTTAATGCATATACATATTTTAAAACATTCTTGGAAAGTTTTAGCGTAATAATAGAAACTTTTGTCATGTTATCTGCAGTAGTTTTTGGCTTATCCTCTTTAAAGATTTGAAATTTATCCGATCAACTCCAATAAATTGTTGACAGAAAGTCAATGATTAGCAGGACATCTGAGGATAAATCATCCCGGGAAAGTCCGATGCAATCCAGAATATGTTTCGGTGAGGCTGGATGGTCAGAGCATTTTTTACAAGTGGGATAATTTTTTGTACAAGGTTCAAACTATAAACATTTTAGATGTCTACTTGAAAATCTGGCCAAGGCAGTTTGAGATTTTCGGTCACATTTTATTCACAGAAGAGTTCCAGAGTACCATTGGGTCATGTTATCTACCACTAAAAACTGACAATCTTGAAATTATAAAGTATTTGAGAAATGGACCTCTTTCCAAACTAACAAATTTTACGTATGTATGTTTTCATTGGTGTAGCGAGAGTAACTGGCGCATTAAAAAAAGTTGCTGTGTAGTGTACAGAACAATAGAATACTATACAATACAAATAAAATAAAGCACTTGAAAATTATATATCTTAGATTATTCTAAAGTCCCAGATTGTATTTTTAAATTTTTGAGATTAAGAAAAAACCTAGTTAAAAAAGTCAAAACTGGAATTGAATTTGGAAATGTGTTGGTATGATAATCGGATTTATGGTAATTAAGAATGTTAAAAAGTTCATTTATTTTATGCATATTAATGTAATTGTTTTGAAAAATAAATTTATTTAAGCAATAAAAACTATAAATTGATATGAATTCGATATGGAAACAGATAATTTTAAGTAAAAGTTGATCAATCTTGACATTTTTCCTTACCTTGTCCTTGTCACGTTCCTTTTCTTGGTAAGGAAAGGGTCCATGTACAATTAATTTAATCAGAAAGTGAAAAAAATTGAAAGTCGGAATCACTGGAATTTTTTTATGCAACTTTAGTTGTTTTTTCATTAAAAATGAAGGTTTCCCAAGTTTTGACCCACTAAAATCCAGATTTAGATAACTGAAGCCTTAACTATCAAATGTATATATATTTAAATAACTATGTGTACCCTAATGTATCCATTTTTTTATGATATTGAACATGTACATACTACATGATGGTTAAAGAAAGTAATAATCTAGGTTTTCAAATATGTATATCTTGAGATGTAGCTTATTAATTTAACGAAATTCACGATAGTAAAATTCTATTCTTATATTTTTATGTTTAATAGAAAATGTATTGAGTAAAACATGACACATATATAACTTATATATTTATAATGATAGTAACTATATATAAAAGTTATTTATTAATGAATATGAGACATAGGAAATACTTTACATGTATTCATTCCTTTTATTGGAAACGAAATTTTTTGTAAGTAATAGAGCATTTTTTATTGATTATTAAAAATGTAAATTTTAAGGACTTCTGAGAAATTTTTTTAACTATAGATTCCAAAAACTTTTCATTAATACTATTTCAGTTTAGTGAATTTTTTTATTTTGGAAACAAAATTCTTATATTGTTTTAATTAAAATAAGATTAAAATTTCACATTTTTTATTTATAAAAGAAAATATAAAGCAGTAACAATACATTTCTTGTTAAATAAAATGAATTAATCTCATAAGAAAATTAATATCATGTTAAATAATATTTCAGTGTTTTCAAAATTTTACAAAAATTGTAATCTTAATTTCTAATTAATTAATCAACACACATTCAGAGGTCCAAATGATGAACTTATCAGCCAAAACTATATGTAATATAGTTTGAATAGATTAGGTTTGTGTTTGCTTTATCAATATAATTATTTTTATAGGTATATAACACATTACTGGGACATCCTGTAAAAAAATTATGATTCATAAGGAACATAGTAAATCTTAATGCATTCATTGAGTTAAATAAGTTAAATTCTTATGAATTTACCTTTTTAATTGACTTATTTTTTTAAATTTAATTTTTTTCATAAATCAATTATTTTTGTAATCCTTTTGAATTATATTGATCCATAAATCAAGATGTATAAACATCAATATAAATAATATGGTAAATAACTTTAAACTGAAATGAAAAACATAATCAAAATCATAAAAAAGGAACTGACCAATATAATATTTGAAAAATTCTACCAGAAAAAATTTAAGATATTTTGATCATTTACACATCCACAAGATTTATAGTATAAACTAATACAGTACTATAAATCTTGATTAGAGCATATAACTTTAAAAAAAAATCACGGTTATCTAAAAGGATTAAAAAAGTACAATTTTTAAAAGGAACTATATTTTCTTTATGGCACGTTCTGTTCACTCGCACTTCTCCCTTGTCCTTTACTAATTTTCTTTTCTTTTGCTTTTACACGTTTGAATCCCCAAAGGTATTTTATTCTTAGCAAGACACAGTAATTATTAAATTTCAAATATATTTTCTAGAAGAAATTAAAACTTTCGATCAAAATGAAACTGAATTTTTATGGAAATTTTGTTTGTCTTAGCTACTGTGTAGCAGTCTTCCCCAAGCGGCATCTGGAGTGTAATAGACACCCTTGCCCCCCCCTCAATACGCCACTGTATGTTTTTTAAAACATCTAAACAGCTGAGATAAAAAAAAATTTGGTTATTTTCAGCTTTTTCACTTTGTTTTAATTTAAAATATAACGTTTCAATCTTTTTTAACAGTTTACAATTTAAAATGAATGAAAAAATTTTTTAGAATAGCTTCATGATATAGTTTACTTAAAACTACATTGTGAAGCCATTTTAAATTTTTATTCTGTTCTTATACTTATATTGATGGTCAAACACACATTACCAATTATGGAATGTAAATATTAAGGAATTAAAGAACAAATCGAAACGGATGTGAGAACTATTCAGAAACTTGTATATTACTTTCAATGTCTTATGGGATATTTTAATTTGGATAATCTACCCCTTTTCAAACATATTTTTTGCAATTACATTACATTAGAACAAAACAATACGTTGTGATTATGTGGATACACCCAAAAAGGCTTCAGGAGTCATTTAAAGTGCAGCCAAGTGAGAAGTTTCATACGAGAACTTCCTAAGCTTCTAAATCACACACACGGAAGAACATTAACACACGACTAATGCATGAAAGATTCATTATAACGGATTTTGACTCATGATAAAAGCTAACATTGCAGTCAGAAAGCTATTTTTTTTTTTGACAACAGTATAACCACTATTCGTAACCAAACAAGATTTACTCTTCAAAGAGTTTGAAGACTGAATTATATGAATTTCTGGAGGGCTTTTAACTGAAACCCATACCAAATGCTTATCTTGGAATCTAACAAAATTTATTTTTAGTATAATCTAAGTGTTTTTTATCTCTTCAGGAAACAACAGTTTTTGAACTAGTATAATGCCAGTGATCAAAGACAGGTACAAAGCTATTAAATAGTTCTTAACCTTGTAAAAGACAGAAAGAGCTATTAAAGTTCAGTAGAAACTGTTTACGGAGAGTAGTGGGACTCTTCTTACAGGACACTGCCACCTTAAGAGACATCTCAGCTTAATGGGAGCATTAGATGATCCTATTTGTAGCGGTTATGAATATATAGAGGAAACTTCATTACATATTCTGTGTGAATGTGAAACTTTTTCGGCACATAGATTTGAACACTTGGCTTAGCATTTAATTAAATCTTGGTTGCTGTAGAATATGCAATATTTCCATGTACAATATTTGCTGAATTTTGCTTCAGCCACTGGTGTTTTTAAATAAGGGCTTTCTTTTTGGAATATATTACAATAGACCAATGGTCAAGTTCTAAGTTATTTTAAAACCAGCTTAACCTAAATCCAAGTCTAAACTAAATAAACTGGGTTTAGAAAAAAAATAGCGTAGCTATATGCACAAATAATTCTAAAAAACTAGTATTTCTATACGGCACAAATTTTCTTACCCTTTGCATAGATAGAATAAAAATAATTATATAGTATACACATTGTAGAATACATATGTAATTTCATATTTTTATTATAAAATGAATAGCATAGTTCATTATATGGCAGATATTAATAACATAAATGTAAGAGAAAATTAATTCATTATATTTATATCATGAAATGATGCAATCGTTTTTTTGTGGGGGGGGGGGGAGAACATATGAAGAAAATAAATGATAATTTATTGATGAAAGTTTAAAAACACAAGGTAATAAAATAACATACAGAATCACAATTAAATAACAACTCCATGAGAAAGGCTTAAACAGTTCCTGAAAGCAATCTCTTTTGCCATTATTTATCGCTTCATCTGTGTGGTGTCGCAATTTGTAATCGAATCTTTAAATGGGACAATTGACGTGCAATAGTTCATAAAGTACTTATGTGGTACGAAAGAGATTCATCCACAGCAATACTGAAATAATAAAAAAGAGAAATGAAACTCTAAATACTAAATAACACAAATAATATATTTTCAACAAAGAAAATAAGTATGAAAATCAACAAATTCTTCCTTTTCAAAAGTATTAAAAAATGAATGGAGAAAAAATTACACATTTAATATTTTTCATTTTTTAAGATGCAGTTAAATTAAAAGATTTAATTTTAAAACTTTCATCTTTTTTAGATTGCAACCAACATTTGTCACTTAGATGGAAAAAATTGCAAATTATTTGTCCATAATTTTTAATTCGAACTTTTATCCAGGTGTACTTAAAATGTCCGAGTCCTGGAATGATTCTTGTTTGATTTGAACAAAACTAAAAATTTATGAGAACTTAAAAACGTATCGAATGAAAAAATCACAGCACAGAAATTTTTTTAATTTTACAGTATTTCCAACATAATAACACAGTTATTAATGTACTTTGAGCCTGCCAAAAATGAATGTAGTTCAGATCAAAATAATCTTCTCACTGAAAAGTTGGTGGTTCATATGTAAAATTTCGTTGAGAGAGAGAGATCAGATTTTGTAAGAAGTTAACAACAAATCGTTTCCTATTTGTTCCCTGCTGCATATTTAATGAGAATTTTTTTTAAAAAAGTTTATTTTTAAAAAATATTGAAATCACACACAATGTTTTGGAATAAACGATTATTAGTGGCGCAATTTATTTACAAAAAATATAAAGGTACTTTAAATGCTTTATTTTAACAATAACAAAGAGAGAAAGCTATTTGAATGAAAGGACTAAAAATAATTACATTTCACTGGTAGCCAGCTGTATTTGGCGAAACTATTTTGCATTGGCGAAAAAATCCTGTTAAGCACATTTTTACTGGTCGACGAGATTTTAAATATATACTCTTTTAATGCTGTCAAAGTATTTGATAAAAGTTTGTCATTATAGTATCTATTTCATAATTAAACAAGCCTTTTGTTATCTTATAATAAATGAATGCCCTAAAATTTCATTTATAATAAAAAGTTCTGTCCTCTAACTTAATAATACTTAACATAATTTTTGTTTAATTCATATAGTTCACCAAAGTAGCTACTTGAAAATGTACATCCTTAACGTCTAATATTAGTAAAGTATATTACAATCAATGTGCTTCCTGCATCTGATATAATATAAAGGGTATTTTCCAAGTTAAGTTTGAAATATAATAATATATTCATATAGAACGAATGTGTAACCTGAGATCTATAAAATAGTACATTCTAATACTATTCTTAAAACTTCTTCTTTTTTCCGCATTAAAAAGTGTACGTAAATGTAGAATCCATTAAGAATTGAATTCTATAAGTTCTACCGCTATTGAAAATTGTGGCTAATTCTAGGAATACCAGGTACCAGTCACCGAGCTGACAGCCAAGTGATTAATGCTAGTGCGTTTATTTTAACAATTTTCGGGCTCAGTTTCTCTAGCATGAAAGCTTATAGTAGTTCCGAATCCAATTGTAGATCTCGATTTAAATAGTCCTCGTGAAAAGTATCAAAGTAGAGTGGCAAATAAATCAAACTAATAAAATACTAAAGTAATCCAAGAAATATTTCTGGCTCTAGATACGATTTGATCAAGCTATGCGTTCTTTGCGAAAGGCAGAGTTAATAACAAAAATTTATAAAAAAATTAAATACATTCTATATTACAATATTTCAACTCGGAAAAAAAATTCCCATAATTAAAAAATAGCATCTACAAATATTTCAATTAACACGTGGATTTCAATATTAGCTTGAATACTTCAACATTCTGTAGAATAAATTATTTATGTATTCACTACAGAGATATTAAGCACAAAATTCTGAAACACATCTTACTTATATTAATTTAATATATCATGAAAATCTAAATGAAAAGTGTAGCAACATAAGACGGAACATAAAAATTGTGATGTTGTCCATGAACCTGTCTCGTCTCCAGGATCGCTCTCAATAACACAAAATACCTTCATTTTGGACGACACATTTATTAACATACACAACATTAATTATCAGCACAAACATAAATTTAGACGTTTCGTTCCACATTATTCAAAGAGACATATATTTTCCATCGCCCGGGACCTCCGCTACCACTCGTACTCGCAACCACACCGTTCCTCTCGCTCTAGTGTCTCTCCCATCAGCACATAACGAAATCGAAAGTTCTCGTTTCCATTAGGTGCTTGATTTTCACAAAAATTTTCTTCAAATTCTTTACATACAAGTTTAAAATTTGTATGAAATCAAAATAATTTTAAACTTGAAAATGAATGTGGTAAAATGTTTAATTATTATTTTGAGATGGTTTAACGAAATAATACAGAAGTTTGGTTCGTTTGTATCTCAACTATCACATTTTGCTACGAGAATTATAATTAGAGCAAGACTTACTGTTCAAAGTGGATTCCGAACCACTCCAAACATAGAGGATCAAGGTGAGATTCGAAATCACGTACTGTGTTAAACGGAAAACAAGAGTGCTAACCATTCAGCTGAGAACTCCTGAGAGCACAATTGAGGATTTTGTTCTGTTGAAAATATTGCAGCATACAAACAATCATTTGGCTTTAATGTTTTATATTAATTCATATTTTAAAAAAAGAAATTTTTTCTTTTTATAAAATTCTGTAATTTTTTTTTATCTAATCTGCACCTCTACCTTTTTTAATATCATTTATAATGAATGCAGTATAAAAATTGCGAAATCCAGAATATATGACAACTGATTCTAAAATGTTGACCTGGTCAACGTTCGTGATAAACTATTAAATTATCAGAGAGTTTGTACCTGATTCATTTGTGCAGCCACTTCTGGAAATACTTGAGCCATGTTCAGAATGCATTTGGAAATAATCCAGCCTCTACTTGTCACTTTACTTGCCTGTAGAAGAAGAAATATTCGTGCAAGTGTCATTCATTTTATAAAATTTATGAATACATGTTCATAATGAAATAAGGAGATTATCACCCAACTCACTTTTAATGAATTATCAATTATCGGTAAAATACCGCTAATGTTATAAGATTTTAAAAAATTCTGTGAACTTAGATATGAGTACATATATTCTCAACAAAAAAGATGACACAGAAAATATTTTTTGGCTCAGCTAAAAGGAATTTAAATGTTTTCATTCACGTTTTTCTGTAAACAATGGTAAACTATTTTATGCAATAGAAAAGCAAATTTTCTCTGTTCAGCTGTAGTAGACGCTTGTTTTCTCTAATTCGTAGGAACGGGTTAAACAATTCGTAAAATAGAAAAATAATGTAAATTATTAAAATATGTTTTTTTAATCAAAGTATTTTTATTTATAAATAAAATACTATTAGGAAGAATTATTTAAAATGCTCTATAAGGAACAAATAAAATCAGATTCATACTTAGAAACACCTTCATTTTATTGATTGCAATTCACCATACAATTTTCTGAAACTCAAATTGTGTTTTGCGCTACATTTTTGGCGAAAACAGTCTGACGCTTTAAAATATTTTATGTTCAGTTTCATAGAAAAGCAATTGGATTGCTCTTTAATGATATTACCATCATCAAGAATGTTCAAATTTCTCTCATTTTTCTCAGCCAAGCAAGCAAAACTTTTCAGTTTAGGATGCTTTGCTTCTCTACCATATTTTCGAAAGGAAGCACTTTTGCAGGTACTGTTTGCTTTTTCGGAGAATGTTTTGCCTCGTTTTTAAAATTGTCGAGAGAATGTTATTTGAAATTCCATATCTTTTAATTTTTTTTCCTACATAGATTGATAACAATTTTGTTTCTTCAAATGCTGCAAGCCCTACATGGAACTGGCTTAATCTAACTCTCGTTAAAGAAAGAGTTAAGAGTTGTTCGAATGAAACAAAATCAACTACAGAACAGGAGAGCACTAACTTTTTAGAGCTTTTACCGGTTCTGTATTCTTGCTTATGGAGAGTTATTTCCCTTTTCTATTTCTTACATCTTTTAGGCGTCTAATTCGACACCATAGTGTCCATCAAATGTCGGTTCACACAATGTCTGATGCAGGTGTCGCTTCATTGTTCAAGAATAAATTAAGCAAGAATAATCAAACTTTATATGTAAAAAAAATCAAATAAAAAAATCAGATCGTAAAAATAAAAATGGAAAAAAAAATATTTTTCAAATGCCATGTTCGCATAAAAAAGAGATTTTTAAAAATTTTAGTTCGTAAATAGAAATTAAAATTATTTTTGTGTTTATGTTGTCAGGGTAAGGACTAACCACTAGTCGCGTAAAAACGTGAATATTCGTAAATTAGAGGTTCGTAAAAACGAGCGTCTACTGTATTATCATTAACTAATAGTTAATGATAATACAGTAGACGAACTAATAGTTAAGAAACAGCTTCAAACTATTATGGATCCTCTCTAAATTGATTCGGAGTTAATGTGTCCGAATTTTAACTGATAAGATGTTTCAACTATAGATTCAATTATTTTGGGGTATGTTTTTGCAGTAAATTAGAAATTCTTTTGAAGTTTGATAATAAATTATTAAATTAAGTTTCATTTCAGAAGAAATTATTTGTTTCCCTTTGTACAGAATATTATTAATCGAGAAATTCCATAGTTTTGGATACGAAAAATTTAATTCCATGATCTACCTATATTGTACGACACTAAAATTGCTACATTGGAAATACAGATAAATAGTAGAATCGCGTATTAATAATAAATATGTTGTATAATGGAGGTAATACATCATGAAAATTGCAAGTGATTTGGAATGCATGCACGATTCAATAGATAGAGATGCAAGAAAATGGAAAAAAGTGATATCTAATACAAAAATTCTAAAATGCGGCTGAGCTTCAAGTAAGGACTTAATCATTTGTAAAACAGTAGCAAAATTGATTAGAATTTAATAATGAATATCCTTGATTGTTACAACTCAATTGTGATCGATATTAATTCAAAATACTATCATATTTTTGAAGGTATCATTACCATGTAGTGATGTTGTCACGATCCGTTTTCAGGGTAGTTCAATAGCACAAAATACCTTCGTTTCTAAGGACACATTTATTCCTTATTAGCATACTCAAACATTAATTTTAGACGTTTCTTCACATTATTTAAAGATATATATATTTTAAAAATATATAGCGGGACTTACGCTACCCCTGACAATCACAACAACCAACTGTTCCTCTCGCTCTATCGTCCATCGCTATTCATCCATCAGGTTCCCTTGCTTTATCCATGTCACACAACGAAATCCTAAGTTCTCGTTTCAGTTAACTGTCTGATGTTCACATATGCTTTAATGAAATAGTGTGTAAGTATCTTTTTTATTGTTTATCTCAACACGTGAGTGTGAAATAATTCTTTAAAACATTCCCAATTCCATTAAATTTCGGTCATCTAGTAAAACTTCTGTCATCTCGAAGAAGACAGAAGTGGAGGTTTTTTCTGGAGATGCTTCTTGCACAGGTATTTTTTTTTCTTTCTGAATCTTAGAAAAAAGTTCCGACATATTGATAACCGTATTAATTCTAAAAATGGCTGCAGACATCACACTTCTCATGTACCTAAATAGGAACCCTTTCCCTGGTTCAAAGTATGTGGCATGGCTCTATAATCTCTCAAAGATGAAAGAAAGAAATTGAAAATAGCCAAATTGAACCTAGGTTCAGGTTGGCCATCATTCAAGCCATATTCGATTGACAGTCATGTAAACGAGCATGAATGTCGAGGAACGATGAATACAATCTTTAGATGCAGTGATCTTGCTGCACCTCCAGTTTTGATATACATTTGTGAGAGTTATTATTTTAAATAATATATATATATATATATATATATATATATATATACATATATAAGGTAGACATAACATGAACTTTTCTCAAACAATTAGCTTTTAAGAACAATTTCCGAGTGAAAAAACTAGTCCATAAATTGCCCATTCATATACAGTTTATAAAACGTTACTCCACATATATATCGTTTTTGTGTGCATGCACTTAAATGGTACAGGATAAGTATATTCGCTGAAGTGATACGTTTGATGTGAATTAGATATTTATTTCAATGAATTTTGAAAAAGGCATTGTTCTCATTTGATATCGATATTTTTCTGATAATCGATACAGTTTCATTTAACTTTTTTCTGTTAAAGAAATGAAACTTTCTTTGAAATAAGTAAAAACATAATATACTTAATTTTAAGCTCGAAATATTTCTGCAGACAATACTTATGCCATGCTCTAAATATTAAAAAAAATTGCCGTCAAAAATATTTTAAATAATAAAAAGTAAAATTTCCTAAAAGTAAATCTCCATAATTACAGATTCTATGTTTTTTAATGGTAACAATTATTAAATAGAATATGCACACCACTTTAAAATTAACTTTAAGATGTTACATATGCTACTTGATCGTGAGTATTTCTAATTTTTTTAATGTAATTCTTAACAAACGCATAAAAATAAAGCTGTAAACAAATAAAATGAAGTCTTAAATTTTATAGCATAAAATGATTTATGTTGACCACATTAAAAAGACAGCCAAGCAGAAAAAGGCAGTTGAAGAAAATCTATTTGGATTATTGTCAAGAATTACGGTAATAATCTGGTAAAATTCCACGAGTAAAGACCGAATATTGTATCATGCCTTAGCACTTACTTCTAGTGGCGTGAAGAAAAAGCAACTTACGTGATCCTTTTTTCTATTATGGCCTATCTGGAACTTTTTTATCTCCTGAAATTAATAGCCTACTTCCATTCTCCAGTGAATCCCAAACAAGGCATGATAGATTAAATTTTAAGTAATTTTTCCAAAGAAAAATTTAGATGAATAAATTGTCTGCATCCGAAACTGCATATAACTGGAGATGTTAATTTTTTAATAAAATGTCTATATATTGATTTATAAAATAGTTCTCGAAAATTATGCAAATAAAATAAAAATGCTGTGAGATTGTTGCTTATATTTAAAATTAAAACATAAACAATTATTGGAGGATATAATTTTTAGATCTAAATAGATTTAGCCATTGTACGGCAATTTTGTTTTAAACTTATAGCAAAAGAAAATATGTGGTTTAATTATGGCGATTTTCTCACATCAAAATCTGAATTGCAAATGATTTTTTACAATTAGAATATAATCAGCTATTAAGCAAGAAGTTCAATTGTTACACTTTAACGCTATTTTTGAGTTTTGTAAATCAATAATATCACACATTATATAATGCAAAATTTTTTTAAAAAAAAGTTAATTGAAAAGAGAAGCAAAACAATCACATTTCCAAAAAATCAATGTTACCATTAAGCTCGGGGGATCATACTGTCCCGGTTGTATTTTTGTGTAACTGCAAGCAATGCCAGTATTTAAATCCGGTGAATACTTCCACGGATCATAGTCCGGAATGTTTTGGCTATGCCTGATTGTTTCCCCAAATCTAGTCTTGTGCGCGAAGTAGCTGCAGTATTGAACACTTTGATGCATCTAAAAACAAGAAAAATTATTAATCATGTATGCAAAGTTGCACTCCCATTTTATAACAGCTACTATAACAATTGGGATAAATTACATATTTTCTTTACATATTTGAATCTTAAGCTGCAGTCGTAAAAGGTCACTGAATCTGCAAATGCTTTGAATATACGATTCAAGATATTCGTAGATTTTAATGCTCTAAGTTAATAAGAATAATAATAGTGGAGTGAGGATGAATACATTAAATTGAAGAAAATATAAGTTATACACACACTTCAGTTTCTTCATTTAATATAATATAGTGTTTTACACTATTTTTAATATAAAAGCTAAAACACGCGTAAAGTTTGCTCACTAATAATAACGTGGTGTAGCGTAGAAAAATAAAAAGCGAAATTTGCGCTAATTATTTATTATATTTAAATACACATACACCACATACACATACAAAACATTACACACATAAACAAATAATCATATAGAAGAAAATCATATCTTTAGGGTATCTCAACAACGAGAGCTACACCTCTAGTCCTCGAGGTTCATTCACCTATTTCTGGATCCCTGATTTTTCCTCCCCATGCCTTCAGGACACCAGTTGACTTTTCTCCAATAGAGAAGCAGGGTTTCTTTTTCAATAACCATTATCGAGCATAAAACCGAGAAAAGTTTTTAAAAAACAATGCAAAAAGAATATTAAAGTCATAATCACACATAGAAACGATGTGAGTATAGTAGACATTCGATTGTCTAAGGAATTATGTGGCATGGCAATCTCCAGAAAGCTGATTCCGCGGAAAATTCACCCAATTAAGAAAAAAAGACAACAAATCAACACAAATGCGAATTTGAACAATTTATGTATACAATAAGTAAATTAAATATGCTTATTACTTTGGGAGTAATGAAACAATTTACCCATTCTTACAATTTTGTAATTTTTATTTCTTTACAAAATGATCGCAACATTTTGGTTTCTTCGCATTGAAACTTCTTTCCATTAATAATTGAAATTTTCTTTGAATTCAGGCACAATGCAGATAATCTGCAAAGAGTATAAACTGATCATGGATTATTTGATCATGGATGATAATATGATCAATGTGATAATATGATCATGGATAATATTATCATCGAGAAATCACTTTAAAATCTATTAATTTTTTTAAAGTTAAAACACTGTTTTTTAATATATTCATGTGCGCTCACACACATAACTTTCTACATTATTTTTACTCTAAACTTATGGTAAACTAAGTACCGATTAAACTTTCAAAATAAAACCTTGGCGATATCAAAAAAAGCACTTTGTTATGACTACATCACATGATGACTATTTTTGCCAATATAATTTTTCTTATTCTTGCATATTCACTAAAATAATAAGAGTTCTATCTCATTTGCGTTTCTTTCTCCATTTATTTGCTGTTTTCAATCACTAGAATCGCTTCATGTTTTTGTGAATATAAAATGTAAATAAAATAAAAAGCTATACCCGAAAGTTTAGTCAATCTGAAAGAAAAAAAAATTGTGTTCATATTTTGCTCTGGACACGCATGAGAGAATTCAGCTGCCATTGAAAACGCCCTTTTCTTGATGGAAAGGAAACGTGATCTCATTTCTTTGATGTTTTAACATCAGTCGGTGGTAGTTGCTTTGTTTAACTACTTTTAGAGGTTATATGTGTGCATTAATTCTTCAACTCTTTCTCAGAAAGAGAAAAATCAATGAAGTATTTTAACTCACACACATAATCAAATGTGAAAACAAACGTAAAAACTATTATGCATTCTTACTAAATTAATATTACATTAAAAAAGGAATAAAAATAATGTCATTACATGCTTTGTTGTAAAAACTGTCATTCGTTTCAATATATTTTGCTCAAATAAGCATTATCACAGAGTTAAAGAGCTTAATGGGGAGAATATTTAGTTTGAAATACTCTCTTTTTTTTTTTTTTTTTGATAATCTAAGCAAATTACTGTAAAATTATAAATCATTACTAACTGTTTGAAAAAAAATTAGTTTTAATTATTTTGTAGCTTATTTTTGCTATGATTTTTAAATTATAAGAGAATTTAAAAAATTACGATACATTTTTGCCATGCAAAACATGAACTCTGAAAACTTTATAAAATTTTATTATCAAAAGACGAAATAATTAAATTGAAAAAAAATTTTTTTTGTCTAATTTATAAAACATTATTAATAATAATTTAAAATTTTCATAATTAATATTTTAGTGTTGAAATAAATGAAATATTTCCTAAAAATATCATTTATTCATTTTTATTTTCCTTTACTAATAGTTAATTAATATTTCTGATTTTTACTATGCAAATAATAACATTTTATTTAATAATAAATTACATTAAGAACAGCTAAATTTATAAAGTGCAGAACAAATACAATTATTGAAAAATTCTATTCTTTTAGGCTTAGAATTTTTTTAAGAAGTCTTAAGCTACATTCTTTATAACATCTAAAAAAATATTTTATTTCACATTCTTTAATGATTCAAGATAAATTAAGCTGAGAAGAGCAAACTGATCAGTAAAAATAATCATTTATGACTAAGATAACTGCATTGATAACAAATGTCTGTTTCCTTAAAAACAAAAAATTGAACTTAAAATACTTTAAAATTAAATTTACACAAAACAAGTTAATTTCAACGGCCAATGCTGTGTAATTTTAGGTGAGTTTTTCTATATACATTTAAATTTTTGTAAGGAATTATTTATAAATCAAAGTTTTACCTTTTAATTTTTCTTTTATTTTGGACTTCTTGTCCGTAGCGAAATAAGTTGTGCAAACCTATAAACTAATTCTAAATCACAGTCCTCACATAAATTTGAATTTTAATGCTTAAATTTTTTTGTTATGTAAAATACAAAATTTCAGAATAAATTAGATTTATATTGAGCTAATTTCGTTCAAGTAAATAAGAACATGTTTAACTCAGTGCAATACTATGTGTTAAATAAGAATATGTTCTTATTTAAAACAGTAACACTTACACATATGATTATGTTATGTATTTATGAGGCTTATAATACACATTTGGCTCCAATATTAGAACAGTAAAAATTGTTGCCAAATGTTATAACATTGCTAATAATAAACGTAAAAACATGCAAGCTCATTTATTTTATAAATATTATTTTATACTCTTCTGCAATATACGTCACATTTGTAGAAGCATATTTTAAATATATGAATTAAATCAAAGTATATTTCATTAGAAGTTTTTAGGTTAAAGCAACCATTGATATTATCTTATGAAACATGATTTTAACAAAGTATCGTAGAAATATATAATAAATACCAAGGATTGTTTAGAAGTCTTATCAGAAATTGACAATACAGGTTTAAATGACTTCATTACCTCGCGAACTATTTACTGAAAGTTGTTACTGTTTATAGTCTTTCATTTTAATGTGCATTACAATAAAATTAAAAAATTGAACACCAATAAAAAACAGTCATGACATATAGAGGCCATTAAAATATTCTTTTTTTTGTTTGAGAGAGGAAAAGTATTTACTTTAACCATATGTACCTTGGATTGGGGGGTTACAAGTTTCCATACTAATCTTAGAAACACAATGCTATTAAGTAGTCTCAAGTAAAAAATGACACAAATTCTTGATATTAAAAATTACTATGAAGAGGAAATGCATAAAAAACATTCAGATTCTTACCCTCCATGGGTTTTGAGGGGCAACAAATCTCTCCATGCAACTTATTCTTTGTAATCTTTCATGTGTGGGAGAAGCTATTGAAACAGAATGTTAATTAGAATAGCTATAAAAATATAAAGTTTGTGTGTCTTTAAGTTCATAAATATTATCATTTCTTAATATTTTAACTATAGTGACATATATTACTTTAAGAAATTTAAATTTATTAAAAATCCAGGTCTACATCACTGCTATTGGCAGATTATAGATTTATGCAAATAGATTTATGTGATGTCTTTCTCCTTTGAATAAACCACTCTTAAAAATAAGATTTAATCATACGATGTAAATGAAAAGAGAAAAAACATTTTCCATTATGTACTTTTGTAAGATGCAAATAATACTTACCGCAGAGGCAATGCATAAAACGCACTTCATTAGTAAATCTTCCTCTTACTCGTCTGGATAGTACTTTCTTATTTACAATTAAAAAGAAAATGAAGAGCAGATGAATAATAAAATTGCTCTGCATTTCGTAAGCAACTGGTATCCTGTTGAAGAAAAAAAAACCGGTTAAATTATCTATTGAATATCAGATTATGTGAATACAGTGATACATTATCTACCAACAAGTATTTGGATATCCATGTAAATGAAAAAAATCGTCATGACTTCTATATTTAAATATCGTGTTGGAAACAGCACTGGCACTAGTCGCATGCAAGATTTCCGAGACGTCTGACTTTGAGAAAGATGTAATTATAGGATATCATATAGAAATGTTTCATTATCAAAGAAATTTTCTATCCTTAAAGGACACATTTATCAGGGTTGATAAACATGGCAAAACTGACAATGACAGTGTGGTTAAGAAGTGGGAAATGAATGGTGATTGTCGGGATGGGCTTCAACCCGGCAGACCCAAGAAACAAAAGAGAGATCGACGAGTACTGAAAGAAATTCCGAAAAACCTCCCGAATCGATGACCTATGTATCCCAAAAGTTCCAAAAAGCATCATGGACTGTTATTTCGATAAATAATATGATCAAGGAAGCACATTTGCTTAGTTTCCATGGTCATGCAGCCTCCCATAAGCCTTTGATTACAGAATCCTAACACAGTTCTCGTTTGAGGCTCAAGGCACGTCGAAATTGGACCATAGATGAATGGAAACAGGCTATCTGGAATGATGAATCCATATTCAAACTCAACTAGTCGAATGGTAGAATCTGAGTTTGGTGTATAATGGGAGAATATCTTTTGTTAGAATGCATCGAGCCTGCAAAATTTTTCGGAGTTGGAATTATAACATGCGGATACTTCTGGTGGCATGGACTGAGACCCTTGATCCCAATTCATAATAAGCTCAACACCAATTCCTACTTCACTATTCTTGGCAATGTGCTTCCTACGCTGTGGCAAATTAATGACTTAGATCATTGCTACTTCTAAGATGACAACCCTATTTGTCATGTTGCATGCTTGATGGTAGGTTGATAATGGCTTAATCAATTGGATAGACCTGCCTAACGACCAGACTTGAATCCTGTAGGACACACCTGAGAGATGACTTGGATCGCCGAATTATAGGTTGCAGCAACCGTCCAAAATCGGTGAAAGGACTTACATGTCCTCTCAAAACTAAATGAAAGAAAATATCACTATTATGCAATTACTTTTCAAAAGCACTCCCCGGAGTGCTAAGACAGTATTTGTCTCACGTGTCGTTTCTACCATCCAGTGAATATGAATAAATTGTGTCTTTAGGTTTATCTCTTTTACAGCAAGTTTCCAAATACTTATTGGCAGATAGTGTATAATTAATATATGTATATATATTCCGACTCTCTAACATGTTTATGGACTTTAAAACAAGAACATTAGGATATTCGAATAATAGAACAAGTCTTGCGTGCTTAGATGTCGTGTGATTTTCAATTCACTATTTTCGAAATGTACAATGTATAACGGTTCTATGCATAGGATTTCTCCCAATAATTCAATGTATTCAATTTGGTAGAAGATTGAAATGTGACTCAAAAGTTTCATAGGCACCAGTCCTGCTAAATGTGCTTGTAGAACTCAAAAAACTTTTTATTTTATTTCAGTCTTAAGGATATATGAATAATGATTTGAAGGAATGGAAAAATACATCCGATTCTTGGATAGGATAGGGAGGAAATGAATATATATCAGCAATGATGTTGACAACAAAAATAATGGCTTAATAATTTTCCGTGGTGGAGAAAGTTTTATACAATTCGAGTAATAGGGCAAGAAAATATTGAAATTCTGTGAAATTCAATGGAAACTAGTAACGCTTTCCTCTACGCTACCATTTGTAGTCTTGACTTGGAGGAAAACACTGGAGGTTTACAATAAAAGGCAGATTTTGCTAGCAAGTGCTTATTTCATCGTGAATGTTACGCTTCTGCTTTCTGCATGCATGTTTGTCGTAGGGGTTGGGTGGTAATCCGAGTTTCCTTCCTTGCGTCGTATGAATACAACCCAATACCTATGAAAAGTCCTCCTGGGCAACAAATTACACGGAAATTAAATGCATTAAAAAGCCTTTGGCTGTTGGGCTGCTCACTATTCAATGTCAAAACATTTTCATAATGTTTATTCTATAATTAACTTATACTGTTAGTAGTGTACTATTTTTACCAACCTCTCAACAAATGTGAGACATAAAATACTATGATATTTCTTAATTAAAATGCAAAAAAATTTTAGGAATGTTTTTTTTTGTTAAATACATAGTATGTGTCACATGGTAAGATTTTTAATATATTTTAGGTCGTATTCCTGGTGGGAAAATTATATAATACGCAGAAAAATTATAAATTCCCATTCCAATAAATATATCAATATGAAACAGAATTACAACAATCACCCCCGATTGTCCGGTCATAATATAAAAATTTTAAATTTCCATATTTAAAAATATGCTTTTAGTTACTCGCTGTGGAAACCGCACTAAAAATATTTAACTATTTAAAGAAATTTTTATAAAAAAGACTAAATTATGCGAAATATAATTAATTATTTTTACAAATTTCTTTATTTTTTTTAAATACAAAACAGTTATTTTTATCAGATTGATCAATATCTGCCGAATTATTTACGTTTAAAAAGGCTGTTTTTTTTCGAATAACAATATTTTTCTCTTGGCGATATTTATCCAAAAGTGCCCTAAAATGTTTTGAATCATGATTAAATTTTACCAAACACACACAATTAATAGTGACGAATAAAGGGATATCTACTTGGTAGGGAAAACACTTTTATACTTAAACAAATAATGAATTATAAATTATTATCAATCATTAAACTAAAGTCATTTTATTTCTTCAGTATTGGCTTACATTTATATTATCCTAATTTATAATAATTATGTACACAGAAGTAATATTAGTTTTATTCCTAACATCTATGCCAAGTGAATATATAGCTTCCTATTAATGATAAAATATCTAACAAACCTTTATTACAAAATAGTTACAAGCGCGCGCAAACGAATTATATAAATGAAACCAAATTAAAAAAATGTTGTTTAATTATTTGGTATTTATTAAAAAACTATTTTACATAATTTCGAAGCAATTAATTTATTTATTGTTTATTTATTTGTGTTTTGTCTTACCAACTTCTGCTAATTACTTGTCAATAAAAACAGCCAACCACATAATTTTAAGCCTCATTCAAGTAGATTAAGTTGATATCTGAGCTAATATATATTACTCTCTTTAAACTTTCTTACCACACACAACCCGGTATGAGATAAATTACCAGAATGAGATGAGTTTGCGATGAATTCAACTTACGCAGAGCCTACGAATTCAGCGTTCTCGAATTTATTCTAGAAAGATCGAATGAAACCAAATTTATTACCAATCGGAAAAAATTCCTTTTTTTAAACAAATGTTTGTACACAAGGGGAAATTGGACTTTTTTTCTAAATTAAGTTTGATAGATTTGCTCACAATCGTAATCTGCTTTCTAACGTCATATCTAAAGAATGTTCCTTCGAAAAGAATAATATTACTATATCACTCACTACTATGAGTTTCTATGCAGTCCATCATGTATACCTATACTAAGCAAAAAAAAAAAGAACAATATTACTCACTACTATGATTTTCTATACATTCCATCATATATACCTATACTAAGCAAAAAATGTTGTATTCAGCTTTGTGCGTTGGCACAGGTATGAGAATAAATGTTTGGCAATCTCTTGTATTTTCTATCCTGTGGTTCTTGTATGTAAAACTTTTCATAGTTGATAACTCCACCAAAAGAGAAATTACATAATGGATTTCCCAAGAAAAAGCTTGAATCTTATTTATTGCTCTTTTAAAATGAATGCAGTTCTCATAGCGTGCAAGTTAATTCATATAGTCATACATTTTCACGCGTGTCCACAGCTTTGTTCAAGATCAAACTAAAATTTATCTTGCGACTACAAAAGGAACAAGATATCACAGCATTATAGTACCTATTTGGCAACCAATTTAACCATTTATGATCACTCTTCAGTGTATTTAGTGAACCCAGTAATATTTTATGCTGGTATTCAAAAGATGAAAATGTCTTGCTGATGTATTTACGTTGGATATGAGTTTCGACGATTTGGAAAAAATAATCTTAATAGGTCTTCTAACTCAAATTTAAAACACAGAAAAAGAGAAAGGGATTTTTAATTAAATTCATGGAAATAGGAAATTCGTTGTATTAGAGTAACTCTATCAGATAGGAATCTCAGTTAATCTGTGGTTTGGGTATCCCTTTCTCGCCAAATGGGCGATAGACGCGCCAAGCGTGGTAACCCTGGCTATTCTTAGTACTTGAATAATGAAATTTGTTTGTTTCAGTGTATTTTTATTTATTAATTTTAAAAATATGATAATTTTTCTCCATATTCTAATGTATTTTTTGTTATACAATTCGTAAAAAAACCATTGTTTTTGTTTTCCTTGCCATACCAACGGTGAAATTCGTTAAAAACACGGATTTCGGTTTCGTCGACATAGAAACGTTTTTGCGTAGTGTCTCTCGGAGCATTTAAATCCGCGAGACCACACGCAAATAGGCGCCAGTTGGCGACTTTTTGAAAATGCGCCAAGCAGGGCACCCAAAGCACATTTTCACCGGTCACAAATGTACAAAGGAGGTATACAGTATGTATTAAGTTTTGGATGTTAAGATGGCTATTTAGCTTAAGTTAAGTCATTGCATTACTTCAACTGCCTGTTTCTACCTACCAAAGCTACTTATTATAGCCAAATCGCTGAACACCTTCGCAATAAATAGAGAGTTGACAGTTTTGAATACTAATAAACTCAGAAACTGCAATATCAATTAAGTATGATTGCAATCAAAATTAAGCTAACATCACTATAAACACCAGTTGCTTAGGCTTCCAAAACTTCAATAAAAGTTAGTATTTAATTCAGCGAACAAACGCACAGTGAAAAATTATTAAAGCTAAACACAATCTAAGATATAAAAGGATTCCGATTTTCACTGGAATTAGACAAAAAAGAGTTCCACGCTAATGATTTTTCAGTTTTCCACAAAAATTTTAAATATACAAAACACAATTTTATATGAAGAGAAAAAAAAATTATATTGCTTTCCTGAAAAGTTATACAAAACAATTTCGGAAGAGAGTTTTTATTTTGGTTCAATTTATTTTTAGTTAGAAAAATAATATAATAAGTGTATATAAAAACATCTTCAAATTGCTTCTTTGAACGAAATTTCGAATTCCCTTTTTAACATCATTGGAATAATACTCTGTACATAACTACCTCATTTATTGCTATGAAAAATAGATTTTATTGCATTTTTATTTTGGCCGTATTTTTTTCTCTTCGTCTTTAAATAAAATCTTCTTGATTTCGTGAATGTTGTTTCAGACGGAAGCCCTACATTTTCTTGAAATTGAAGCCAAATATAGGCTTCGTGATAATATCGGGGTGCTATTTAAATATTGGTGGGATGAAAGTTGAGTCAGATAAATTTTAAAATACATATATTATTATAGTGTTTACATATTTTATTGGATCACAAGATTTGTTGACGTATTATTTCAAGCACCTAAGTTTTGTACACTATTTTTACCACTATAATAAAAAAAATCTTTCCTCATTTAATCAATAAATTTCTGCCTGGTAAAATTTTGATTATATATCATTTTCCCTATTAAAAATCTCCTCTAACTTCATTAATATTTTTGCACTAATATACCAATACCGATTGCGTATTTTATTTAATGAGAATGGGCTTATACACAATAGTTATTTCATAATAGCTTCTATAGTATGGTAATTTCAATTTACGCAGAAAATAAGTTTTTTTCTGCAATAGTGAAAATATATCAGAATAGATAAAATGCTCTTTCTTTTTCTCTCTTGTATTCTCTTCATAAATAAATTTCGCATTTTGTTGAATGTAAAAATTAATTTTACTTCTAGAAGTGAGAAAAGAAATATTCTTCGCACATTCGAGAGTATGACAGATAGTTTCTTTTGTATAATTAATCTTATAATACTGAAAATCAGAATTATATGAAGTTCTCAGTTATTATAAATATATTGTTAAAAGTAATATATTTATAATAACTTAGAACATGGTAGTTCTCCCGATTTATCTTTACTCATAAGGTAATTACTAATTTCATCTTGTTTCTTAACGCGGAAAATGGTATGTATTTGTAATGATTTCAAATTTTTTACTTGTCCTTTATTGAAAGCATTCTTTTAATGTTTGGATTTTGTGTGGTTAACTTCTAAAAGCTTATCTTAGAGAATAAATACATTGATTCTCCATGTTTTTGCTTATTTATTTGTATAAATAGTTTATTCATATTATATTATTTAATTTATATGAATAGTTAATTTATATTTGTATGAATAGTTATTAGTGCAATTAATTAACGAGCAATTTACATGAGAATACAGAAATGCAAAAGAAATTTCCCACTGCTTAACAATGGCTACAGATTTGTGATTTTCAAATCTAATCTAGCCAATTGTAGTGGCAATACATTTAGGATTTTCCAGTCTAGTCTAGCCAATCATATTGGCAATACATTTGTGATTTTCCAGTCTAATCTTGTTAATCGTACTGGCAATACATCTGTGATTTTCCAGTCTAATCTTGTTAATCGTACTGCAACACATGTGTGATTTTTCAGTCTGAGTACAAATGATCTTGCCAATCGTACTCAAACTAGAAATTTGAGTACAATAGTTGATTGAATACGATCATGCCAATAGAACACAGAAGTACCCCATTGGATTCAACACAGAAAATATACTGCGCCTTTTAGAGAATTATAATTAATATACTACTGAGAAAGAAATTGAACGGTGCTGTGTTTACGAAAATTAACTTTTTAGTTTATAGAGTTTTACTTGCGTTTAATGAAAATTTCGATTGACTCAGTACGTGATTTTGAGGCACTCTATAATAATGTGCATATTACTATTCAATTTTAACTAAATTGAAAATAATGACGCGTCATTAGTTTTAAATGCTAATAAAAACAAAACTTGGTTTTGATTATCTCAGTTCTTATGCGATTCTGAAGAACCCTCAGCACATGCAGTTATAAATCACATCATAAATTTCTCTTTTTAATTCCCCTTTAAAAATAAGGAACTAATGAGATGGTTTTTAAAACGAATTAAATTGTACTGAGAAGTTTCTAACCTTTGGAGCTCCTGTATTTAATACAGCCACTCGTTCATCAAGTCATCCAAGAAGAAATTCAAATGCATGACAGATGCAATCAGATTCTTTGGAGCATAACGCGATTTCTAGTACCTTTAAGCAATTAAAAGAAATCAACTATAGATTCAGCGAATGTTCTCTTAGCCTAATAAATTAAATTTTAATAGAATTTAAATGTGACATTCAACACTCAGGTGTTAGTTTATTTCGAAATTAGATGGGATAAATCAGTTCTGTAACTCTCCTCCATTTTAGTCAAGGGGCATTGAAAACCAAACACCTATTGGTTGATTTTCATCGACGAACATTTTTCAGGGGCCTTGTTAATGCCTCGTTTTCTTTATCGGAAAAAAGTGTTCGAGGATATTTACCCAACCGAAGAGCCGTCGCGTTCACTAATGGCGGCTGGGGCACGTAAAACAGATCATGGTTGCAATGTCCTCCATGTGAAATGGTATCTTTGGGTGTAGCAAGCAGCCAAATCTGGGGCTCTTTCACTTCTAAATTACGAAGACCCGCCCATATTCGGGCGTCACGATAACATGCCCACTGGGTGTTCCACTATTTAAAGATACCATCACTTTCGTCCCTTGTAATGCTGAAAATAGAGAATTCTAAGTGGAAGGGTATTGGAAAAACATATTGGGGTAATATTACTGGTGTCCGTAGCAACTTTAAACACGTGCTTCCTGGGTGGTGATAAACGAGTAATAGCTTTTGAAAATTATGAAAGTGGAGGGTTAAAATCCTAGACTCAGCGTCCCAATAGCGGCCATCTGTCCAGACTAGACATGATTGTCTTGTTTTGTGCCAGCTAAGGGGTGCGCTGCTCCACTTTTCCAACTGAACCATATACATGATTGTCTTACAAAACATATATACCATATTGGTATATATAATTGTCCTTTGTGCAATTTCTAAGATAGACAAAAATCATTTGCTAAGTTGTTCCACATTGAAAAAAAGTGAACTTGTACAACAAATACTAGAGGGATAGAGAACTGTGTAATTGGTATCCAGTGACTGATTTTCTTCATTTTATGTAGTCACATTTTTGATGTTATTTATTGTAATGAGTTTTCTCTGTTTTGCTTTTTCATATTTTTTATGCTCCAAATTATACATCACAGATACATGGGAGTCGATGATGTAAAATCAAAAATGCTTCTGCAATAATAATAAACATTTTTGATAGAGATTTTCTTTCAGTATCTTTCTAAGCTTACCTTTCTACATTTGCATAAGGTTTAGTAGAAATTGGCTTTCAGTAGCTTTCTAAGCTTACCTTTCTATATTTGCATAAAATTTAGTAGAAATTGGCTTTCAGTATCTTTCTAAGCTTACCTTTCTACATTTGCATAAGGTTTAGAAGAAATTGGCTTTCAGTATTTTTCTAAGCTTACCTTTCTACATTTGCATAAGGTTTAGTAGAAATTGGTTTTTAGTATCTTTCTAAGCTTACCTTTCTATATTTACATAAAGTTTAGGAAAAATAATGGAAGTAATTTCATTCCAATTTTCTCACGAAAGATCGTGAAATATGTAATGCTTTAGGTACGAAACATTGATTTTATAAAATTTTCAATAAAAAATGTATTAGAAGATGAATACAATTAAAAATTAATAAGATGGAATGCAAAATAATTACAGATTGTTGTTGTCTTGTTCCAGCTAGGCTGGCATTATGGGATACGCTGCTCCACTTTTCCAACTGAACCATATTTTGGTAGAGTCCGATTTCCTCAATACACACATGCCATAGGTACTCGTTTATAGGGTAGGCAACAATTCACAATCTACAACAAGACATACAAGAAAAGGACAAAGACAGGATAGATAGAGATAGAAAGTACATCCATGCCCTAACCGGGATTCGAATCCAGGACCTCCCAATCCGCAGTCAGGCAAGCTGACCACTAGACAAGTTGGACAGCAATAATTACGGATAATGCGAGACTGCTCATACCGGAAAGATACGAATAGAATGGTATAAGTGAGGCAAAATATGTGCAGATGTTTTTTATAAAGCTTCAAAATTTCCCCAATAAACTTAAATAAGAAATGGCACGCATATTAAAATGAATCTTCAATATATAACAAATCTTTATTTAAATTTTATAATTCTACAGCATTTAGCTCGCAAAGGATATTTAAAATTATCTAGAATATTTGAATTAGGTATGTATACAAAATTATCTTTTTTACATTAAAAACTTTTTGTTCTAGTACGAAGATGGGAATTTAAGAAATATTTTTAATTATTTCTATAGATATTTTAATTAATTATAATTTTAATTACTATATTTTAAGTAATAATTTTCATTGAAAATCAGGCCATTTAAAATATCCTTGTTTTTATTTATTGATTAAATTTTCACAAAATTTGTATTAATTTCAAAATTACCACCAGTTTTACGTTTTTTTTTTAAAATAAAAATATATTTGTGTTTTAAGTGTCTTAACAAGAAATGAAAAATTGTCTTAAATTGCTAGCCAAAATTTAAAAATAAAAACTTACATTAGAAAAAGAATAATTCTTTTGTATTTAAAATGTTTGTTCACTGCAAAATTTTCTGTATGTTTTACGATCACGATTTTTAAGAATACAATTCTAATGAAATATTCAACTTTTGTAAAGAGACTTGACATTTATTTTATACACATAATTAGAAGTCCCAAGGAGCTTAAAATATGATCAGCAAACATCCGGCTTCAGCTGATCATATTTTATACTGCTTGGGACTTCTCTGAGAGGAAAAATTTTCAACCCTTCTCTCTTTACTACTCATCATTGGATTTATGGATATGATCTGACTCCGTCAGATCTTTTGAGATAAGAACCAACCAACCAATCTCAATTACATACTTGCCTATGACGTCATCGGTTCCTTTCGGACGAAATCGTCTGCTTACTTTCTAAAGGGAAAGTGAAAATAAACATGAGTTATACGATTTATCTTGTAAAATGTACACAGTATTTCTTGAATTAGTATTGTTTGCACACTGAAATGAAGAGAAAGTAAAATTGAGTATGAATATAAACTTATGGCAAACAACATTTCTATTTATGCATTCCATTTTTGTAGGTCTCTTAAGATCTGCTGGAATGTACAAAATGTCTTCTCCTCGATGTGAAAGTATCTAATTATCAATTTACTTCCGGTTTTCAGATTAATTTTAAAAATTTCCTATCAATTATTTTTTGATTTAACACAGATACTTCACATACGCAAAATTTATATAGATAAAATTCTAATTCTATTTGTCACCTGAATTCTTGTTCAGGTTTCAGTTGAAAATGGATACAAGAAATGGAGTGAAACTAGTCACAAAATCGATCTCATGCTCATTAAATAATTAGCTTTTATTTTGAGATTTTCATAACCGCGTTTTTAACTAAAACACTTAATGGATGCTGATTTAAACTCCCTGTAAAGTTCCTTATGCCCCGATATAATTAATGTAAGCGATACAAACAGCATCCCCTCCGGAACTTTTCTCGCTTCAAGAAACAGTGGGATTCTTTTTTCCCTTTTGAAATTTTTACTTATGCGTAACTGCTGGAAAGGGAAAAATATTTACACAGCACTATGGATTCTCTCTTCTTCCTGCACTTTCACAGTGCAATTATTTCCCAAAATATATATCGATATTTACTTTTCCGATCTTTGAAAAAATTATTAGTTTTCCACTCTTCAGCGAATGGTTTCGCCTTTTCCAATACGTTGTCATTCGGAAATGCATTGAAACGCGGATGAAGAGCTTTAACTTCAGTATTTAATAACTTCGAAATTAAAAGAAGTTTTCATAGATTTTACATGTCATTTTATTTTAGTTAATCTGTACTTGAAACTTCATTTTGTCATTTCGAAACTCTGTTAATTAGATTATTTAGTAACGTGTACACTTTTATGTCAAACTAGAACTCTTCATGATTAAACAGAAACTTCAGTCAGAAGTGTTTTTTTAATCCTTTTACTTTTTTGATTACTACGATAAACTGTGTTGATTTGGTTAATTTGTCACTCAACGGTCATATTTTGCACACGTGGATTAGATCGGGACCTACGATTTAAAACGGATTCTGAACAAATACAAACATCCATGCTCAAGGTGGGATTCGAACCAACGATCTGTTGAATCGAAGACAAGAGCACTAACCATTCAGCTTGGTATACTGTGTGTTCATATATATGTTTATCCTAGTAAAATAAAAACGAAGCATAAATTCATTGAACTAGACATAAAATGATGTAAAAAAACACAGTGAAGCAGAGTATATACAGCTTGTTAAGAAAATTAAATATTTTTCTTGAAATGATTATTTTTATTGGAAATTAATAACAAGTTCTCATTAAGATATGTTATCAAACTATAACACACGATGCTATTTATAGCCAATCATTTTATTATTTTAGTTTTTGAAGCATATTTTTAACGGTGTTTCATTCTTTAAATAATTCACTATAATCAAGACTATTTAAATTTAAAAAAATCCTAATGACAAGTTTTTTTGTCATCATTTAATTACATTTTGCAAAGAAGGAATTTCTAACTGCTTGAAATCTTAATGAGAGAATCTTCTTTAAATGAATGACCATTTTTTTCATATATATTTAATGTTTTTTTTCAAGTGCTTATGATAGTATTAGAGCATGAAACCAAAAAGTTAATTTGCATTAAAAAAATGTGTTGGAGTCTTATTTTATAAATATACATAGTATTAGAAGGACAGTGCCATTGAAATTTATTGAAAATAAAATCTGGAATATAATTGTAGTTTAAGCAGCCTATGAAACAGTTGCAGATCATTAATATTTTTTTATTATTTAGAGCTCTAATAAAACAAATGTAGAAGTAATTATTATATTAGTTCTTATTTCAATATTGAATTAGAAGTTTCTAGAACACTGCAGACTGTTTGAGAGAAATGTAATTTTTCGAGGATTACGGAATTCATAAAAACATGCATTTAATGAAATAACAGAAAGGTTAAAAATAAATTAGCATTTTTATAAAAGAAAATAAATAACTGCAATAATTAATGTGCATGCTTCAGGCATTAAAACCTTCTAACATACCGTTGCATAAAGTTCTCTATGAATATTTGCAAAGTTAGAGGTAGATGGTTTCATGAGCAGATGTGTTTATGGATAAATATCATGTTTCCTATTTCCGGCAATGTTAATCAATATAACTGAGGATTTTCGAACACAGATAATATACATGAAATAACAGAATATCCATATAATTTTCTGAAGGAGAACGTTTTCTGCACCTTTCCAACAGTATTGTTTCTCCCTTTTTTCTTTGCAAAGTTGATTACAAAGTGAATTTTCCAATCAGTCTGAAATATAGTGTATGTTTTTAAAATGACTTAAGTAGCTTAGAGTAGCTTGTGAGTAACATTGTATCCTAAACCAAATGCCCAAAATTTAAAACTATTTTACTTTATTATGTCAAACTTTAAGTACAAGAATTAGTGCTTCATAATGGGAATAAAATATTGCCTAATTCTAATTAATGTAATGCCTAATACTGAATTAAACAGGGGAGAAGAGTCATCTAATAATGGGTATGAAGCAGAGAAGAAACTTTTATTGATGAAGCGAATCAATGTGTATGTGTGTGTTCTTACTACCTAACATTATACTCTGTACTCCAACTATTGGAACAAGATATTGTTTATACATATATAATTCATTATAAAGGGTGTTTTTTATAGAGGTATAGAACTTTAAATTGCAATAAAACGACGATGTATTATTGGATTGACATGAATTTTTTTTATTCGAAAGATAATCTTGTGGCATTACATTTTAAATATGATTTCTGGCATATGACTGCCACGGCTGGCTCGGATGTAGTCCAATCTGGACGTCCAATTTTCGATGACTCTTTTCAACATTTGTGGCCGTATATCGGCAATAGCTCGGCGAATGTTGTCTTCCAAATGGTCAAGCGTTTGTGGCTTATCCGCATAGACCAATGACTTTACATAGCCCCACAGAAAATAGTATGGCGGTGTTAAATCACAAGATCTTGGAGGCCAATTCACAGGTCCAAAACGTGAAATTAGGCGGTCACCAAACGTGTCTTTCAATAAATCGATTGTGGCACGAGCTGTGTGACATGTTGCGCCGTCTTGATGGAACCACAGCTCCTGGACATCATGATTGTTCAAATCAGGAATGAAAAAGTTTGTAATCATGGCTCTATACCGATCACCATTGACTGTAATGTTGTGGCCATCATCGTTTTTGAAGAAGTACGGACTAATGATTCCACCAGCCCATAAAGCGCACCAAACAGTCAGTTTTTCTGGATGTAATGGTGTTTCGACATACACTTGTGGATTAGCTTCACTCCAAATGCGGCAGTTTTGTTTGCTGACGTAGCCATTCAACCAGAAGTGCGCTTCATCGCTAAACAAAATTCGCTTATGAAAATCGGGAACAACGGCAATCTCGTTTTTGGCCCATTCGACGAATCTACGCCTTGCTTGATGATCATTTGGTTCCCATTCTTGCACGAGTTGGATTTTGTAAGCACGCAAACCAAGATCCTTCCGCAAAATCTTACATAAAGTGGATGGACACAGATCCAATTCCTGTGCTTGATGGCGGATGGACTCATTCGGGTCTTCTTCAATGTTACGCTCTACAGTAGCAATAGCTTCTTCTGTACGCACCGTACGGCGTCTCTGAGGATGCAAGTTATCAGTTAGAGTAAACGTGGTGCGGAAACGTTCCATGGTTAATCAAATTAACTGTTCTGAGGGACGATTTGTCGACGATAAAATGGACGTAGTGCGCGATACGTATTCCGCACAGAATCATTATTTTCGAAATAAAATTGCACAATTTGAAAGTGTTGTTCAGGCGTGAGTCTATTTATGATTAATTGCCAAACCAAACTGAGAATAAATCACTTGACAGCTGTTAAATCAGTCGCCATCTTGGAAAGTAATGCCAACTTAAACTTCTATACCTCGAAAAAAAAAACACCCTTTATAAGAATATTATAATGGATTTTAGATGTAATCAATTAAAAATCACTGTATTGGAAGTTTGGAAGCAATTTTTAATCAAGTATTAAATCAATAAAGGTATCTTCATTTCTGAAAGATATAAAAAATGCTAAACATAAGTAAAAAGAAAATATAACCGTTTTCAATTGAAACAGAAAATGAGATTGAATCAATGGAAAATTAAATTGATAGTTTATTAGAATAGGCTACCTAATCAACTAAGGTGAAGGCTTTGTGGATAAGGTTCCAGAAACTCTGATGATGAGCATTCGATACAACGGCATCCAAAGTTGGAAATAATTCTAAAGACAATAGTACTGATGAATTGAATAACTTAATATTAAAAAAAATGCTAAAAGGCTCAAGCTTAGTTGCAAACTTGAAAGAATTTTTCTTAAATGAGACGTTTTTTACCTAGGGAGGAAAAAAAAGAACAGCAAATTGCCTGTTTTCATATCAAATCTATAATGATATAGTAAAATAATTAGTAAACAAGCAAAAACTTAGAACATAAAGTAAAAAATGAAAAAGTTTGTAGCACTGATTAGTAATAGGAAAAATATTAATTAAACTAAAATTACATTAAATGAAAATATTAGGTTAGCATTATGCTAACCTAATATATATGATGAACCTAATATAGCATTATGCTTCCTAATATATATGAAGAATATAAATGCATATATTCATATTCTTCATAAAAATAAAGCTCACACACAATAAAAAATGTTAATTTTTTACAAATTCTCAGAACACAAGCACCCTTTTTGTATTAACTGCAAGTCTCTTCTAATTTTACAGCATACATGATTTTTAAAGAAAATTATTGATCTAAAGGAGTTTTATTTGTATTTAATATTCATCATAATAAGTTTAAAACATTTAACTTCAGTTTTGATATTACACACTACTAGTATTAAAGAAAAAATATTTAATTTCCAACAAAATTGTTTTTGATAATTTTTAAAACAGACTTTTTAGGGTTTTATATGCATTCTTAAATTTATACTTAAATTAAGTTTAAAATATTATTTTAGATGATAGTAAAAATTAGTTTCTATCATTTTAGTCTTGCCCTATGAAATCAAGTCAAATCCAATTCATAGAACACCATTAAAGGCCAAATTTAATATTTCAATTACAAATAATGAAACAGAACAATCATATTTCACTATAAAACAAATAAATCCATTATTTGAAAGCAACTGTATATAAATCTACAATTAAATCCATTATAATATATAATTAAATTAATTAATAATTAAAAAATTAATTAACAATTAAATCCATTATATATAAAAATTCAAATAAACTTAAATATTAGTTCAGGTACTTAAAAAGAAAATTAAATAATCATAAAAAAGGAAAGTCTAGAAAACATAGATAAGTGCAGGAATCTTAAATGACTTTATTTATATATATATCTTGGAAAAATATTCATATGTACAAGTAACAGCAAATTATTGTAAAAAAGATAAAAGCACAACAGGGACAAGAATATATTTAATACATTTTAAAGCCTTACATTCTTATTAGCACCTGTGAACAAAGCAAAAGAAAATATGTAAATGACAACAAATGCTTACAAGCAAATTTAAGATGGAAAAAAAAATTTATGCATTTAAATATCGAAATTAACTCAAAGTAAATTTAAAGTAAAGCTTTATCAAATGTAGAAAATTAAAACTAGTTAAAATGCCAACAAAAATGACAAAATTTAAACAGGTTATTATTAATCCATTGAAAATATATTTTAAAATAAAAATATATTTTTTAATTGAGATACGTAAGTTAAATTAATGAATGGTAGTTTAAAAAATTATATAAATATAACATAAATATATTTTACATTCAATATATAAGAGGAATAAGCAATTTTCATACTACATAAAACTGTAGCAAAATATTGAAATAAATTAATTAGAATTATAAAATATATCAATTAACTGATTTTCATTCCAAGCAGTCTCTGAAAAATTGCAGCGATTAGGGTGAAAATTCTTAACAACATTGAAAGTCAATTTAAATGCACACATATCATATGGAGAATTTTTTAATATGGATATCAGAAGCATAAATATAAGTTTAAGAGTGAATTAAAATTTTTATGAGTAATTCACAAAAAATATTTATGAGTAATTCACAAAAGAAATATATAAAAGCTACATTATTTTCGCAACAAAAATTACAGAGTGACAATTAATTCAATCAAATAGATTAAAGTAGAATGCAAAGACACATGCTATTAAACAAAATGATAATAAAATATGATTTATAATAGCACACAATAAAATGAAAAATACATTAAGTATATAAAATATCTTCCATCAACAAATGTTTTATGTAAAAAAGTATACAAATGAAATTATTTTCACAAAAAAAATGATTACCATACTGAATTGTATTACACAATTTGCCTTTGATTTTTTGCAGCAAAAAAAAAAAACAAAAACATGCATTGCAAAGCTACAAGCTGGGGAGGGGGAGATTAAATTGTTTGTCGCTCAACGGTCATTTTTTGCACATGAGGGCTAATTAGTGTGGCTTAAAGTAGATTCTGAACCACTACAAACATCCAAGCTGAAGGTGGGATTTGAAACCACAAACCTTTGAACTGAAGGCAAAAGTGTTAAACATTCGGCTACCAGCTCAGTGCTGGAGGAGAAAAAGAGAAACTTACGATAAATGAGCATTTTGCATAAACAGTTTCAAAAGGAAGTTAATATATATTTAAATTTATGCAAATTTCCAACAAGACAACACCAAGTGAAATGAAGATAAAATAAATAAGTGATAAATGATGACAAAAATATATATTCATGACTTTATACTATTTAATATAATTTAGTTATATAAAAAGCATAAAATAAATAAGTGACATCCATATAAATTCCAAATAAAATTAGTCATTAGAATTTTTGCTATGTCAACAAAATTAGTTTTTTTAAATACATTTAAATATTAATAAATTCTGCAATTTTAATTATTGAAACAAAAATGATTTGGTTTACAAAAATTTACAGTAAATTAAAATTATTATAATTTACTAAACAAGCCTCTAAATAAAATATAATATGTAAACTTATTGATTGTGAGTAATAATTAATACATTGTACTATTACAAATACATATTTTACACAGAAAATATTTATTTGTAATTTTATAATGTAAATTTTTATTATTCATAATCACATTCTTGTTTAGCAAATATTGTCTTGTAATAAAATTATTATGATATATTAATATAAACTAATTAAAATATGAGATATAAATTGATAAAAAATAGAAATTATTTTTGAAGGATATTAAATAAAAAATGTATATACATATAAATATATAAGCAATATGATGAAATTGGTGTGAAAAAAAACTTGAGAAAAACACTTTTTATAATTCTACATTTAAACAGTCAAATTTTTAAAAAATACACTGAAAAGAATTTTCCTCACTGAATAAGATTGAGAAGTTCAGTGCAGTAGTGATAGCACTTTGCACTCCCAAGGCACAAGTTTGAGGTTACTCTTGGGCTGGGCAAGGTAAACTCAGACTTTCATCCCTCTGTGAGTCAATAAAACTGAATATCAAACATGGTTGGGAACTAAACACTGGGATTTATGTTAAGCTGTTTACATAACCGGGACTTTGCTTCACAGGTAAGGGCCCTCAGTCAAGAAAACAAATATGAACCCTGCAAGACTAGACCTTCCTTATGAATTATCATGCCACTCAGTAATAGAAAAAGAATGATTAAATAAAAATTTTTAAAAATCCATAATGAAACTTAAATTCTAATTAACCAAATTTCCAAATGAAAAAATAAACACTAGATTACTAATTTGTTTACATATAAAAATTATTTAAAAAAAATACTTTTCTTGTGAAAATGTTTAATAAATAACACTAAACAGAAAAAAAAGCTTGTTAAAAAATTAGTGATAAAAGTATCAAATTAAAAATTACCTAAGAAGGAAAAACTATTTTAAGCAATTAGAATACATTCATGATTAAGTAAACATTTAAGTTTAAATGTAACATAATTTGTATAATATTTTATTTCACATATGATTGTAAAGATAGAAATTTATTTTAAGTAAAACATTTTGAAAATATAGATTAGGAAATAAACACTTAAGATTTCTTGTAGAACTAAATAAAAAATTTAAAAATGCACTTTTTCAAAGGCTACCTTTTGTTCTCAACTGAAGAATACATATTACATTTGTTTATCACACATATCCTTAATATTTAATTAAATTTTCATAGCAACATAATAATGATAATATGAAATATTTTTATAAAACATAAAATAAAATTAATAAATAAAATGTACAGTAACAAGAATGTTTCCATAAAATATAATATCTTTGCATATACGATATTAATAGTTTCATGGAAAACTTAAAACAACAGTAAACAAATATAAAACATGTCTTATAAAATTAAAATAAGTATTTAAAGGCAACAACTTTCAGATCTCAAAATGATTGTACATAGTATTTTATGTATATTTTAAATTTCTGTTTTCAATCTTTAGATCACAGAGCAATTATCACCAGATAAAAGTAAGCAAAGCAGAAGAAAAATGCACAGAAAAATGCAATGGAAATAAATTAAGTACATAAATTTGGACATAAATGAAATACTATGATTTAAAACAGACTCTTGACTCATTTTCTTGAGCTTCTTTTATTACTTCACTTTCTGAAAATTAAAGCAATGACAAATATTAATAAATTTTGTTCATTAGTTTAACAGAACATTTTACAGAATTAGGTAAATACATTACATTCAACATGAGCTACAAGTAAAAAAAAAAAATAAATTTCCATTTATTGGTTTTCATTTAGTAATAAAACCGTACATTGTATACTTAAATTTAATTTTCAAATATTGAATGGAATGAATGTCAATTTTTCTAAATAAACAAATTTAACCTTTATATAATAAAAAACCTTTTTTTAAAATAAAAATCTTCGAATTATTCAAATAATATTAAATATGGTGTTAAACCACTTTCACCTTTTATTTTAATAAATGTTTTTTGGTTTATATGTGAATTAAATGTATGCAACTAGTATATCAGTTGTTATATGCTAATTGCACATATTCCTTAATAAAAGATAACTTTAAATAAGATATAAAAAAAACTGTAAATAAGTAAAATTATGGATCAAAAAGCAAGGAAAATTTTAATAATAGCAATTTGTTTTC